>JADDOH010010819.1:0-70315 GCA_016648135.1 Agrypnia vestita
TAAATATAAATATAAATATAAATATAAATATAAATATAAATATACAGTAATGTTCCACTGAACTGTATGGTTGGTTAAGTTTATTATATATTTGGAATAAATTATAATCTAACCGAAAATTTATCCAACCTTGTAAACATCAGAAATACCTTTAGGATTATTCTTTATTCAAAGGGCATCTATTCAATATTCAGGATATGAAGTGAGGTCCTTAAAAGCCCCACCATTGTAAAGCCAAAGTACCTCCCTCGGAAGTAAGCATCCCTTAGCAATTTGCAATAAATCAAACCAACCTCAAAAGTTCCCAAACACACCGAAACAATTGGTGGGTGTCAATATTTATACGCGCACAATTATATTATTTCGAGGCTCGCTACAAAAGTTTGACTTTCATAATTTGAGTCGCATACTTAATTAAAGCGAATATTAATAAATAAAAAAACGAGCGAGCCTTACGGTAGTCGCATATGATGTGTAACATTTTACATCTCACAAGTAAAAGTATCAAATTGAGCAGCGACAGAAATTAACATCAAAATGTATAAAAGCTAATATCTTTATTTTTTTTCAATTGATTGACATTTAAAAAAATATTCATTATAATATTTGTATAAATATGTACTTCTTTTATATGATTAATTACACCAACATGTTTCAGAAAAACCTTTCTATCGTCAGGGTGTTGTATAACTGTCAAAATATCAGAATGAAATTCCTATATTATTTGAAAATTTATTTTTAAATATTATTACTGAAGTTCTCGATTACTCGTAATTATTGGAAAAAAATTAGAATTGTGCTAGTAGTTAAATTTAATTGATTATTAATAATATTTTGTTTACTATTACATGCTTTATTAATTACTCATATAAAAGAAGTAGATACGTACAAATAAAATAATCAATATTTTTTTTAAATATCTTTATATTTATTAATTAGTAAACATGAGTAAAGATAATGTATATGCATTTATTTATTATTGAATTTTGCCGCACTAGGTAGGTACCATATATCTACGTACGCATTTTGTTTAGAAGTGTGTTTGGTCAATTATATGTTTACTAATAAATTATTATTTTACTACTAAATCAAGTTGAGTTTTCCTGTATAAAAATAGTTACAGTCCCTACAATTGAATTGATAAATGCCCGAGTTTTTCATTTTTATTTCCTTATCCTCGTTACTTAAAATATAATTTATCAATTCGTTATTTGTATAAAAGCCTGACTGTATTGTATTTGGAATTTTTTGTCTGATAATTTTTTTTTCCATTTTTTTATTATTTGATCTGTTAAATTCGTAATTGATTCTTCACCAACTTCCCGCCTAATTCTAAGAAATAATTTGCAAATTCAGAAAAACCACGTGTTTTACTCTTTTTTAATTTTTTTTTTTTACTAGTTAAATATACAATTGATTTCGACCTTCTTTTGGGTCCCTCCCCTCTCTGCCATCCCTCTAGGGCCGCGACGTCCGATTGTAAATCACTTAGATTTACCGCGCGTGCTCGCCCGCAGATTACCCCCACCCTCTGCCGGGGGAAGGGGGATCTACTGCCGGTCCAGAGCCGCAGCCTCCAGGTTCCAGGAGGTGGCGAGGAGCGCGTGTTTGTTTATTTGAAAATCTTCGTCCGATCGCGAGAGAAATCTTCAACGTGAACGGCGAAAAGTCAAAATTCAGCGGCGCGGCGCTCTCCCGGGCCAATCGATCCCGGGGGGCACAACGGTAGCAAAACTACATGTAGATGATCCACAAATAAATAAATAAATAAAGCCTTTATTCACCGACCATTTTAACAATTTTAACATAAGTAAATAGAAAGTGATACACTGAAATAGTAAGATATACACACATACATGCACACACACATATATATATATATATATATATAAATATACGTAGTAAATAAATGTCATTTAAGCAGCCAGTTTGTTGGTCAGGTTGTCGATCTAACATAGGCCTCTCCTAGTTTTTTCCACTCGTCTCTGTCGTGAGCTATTCTTGTCCATCCTTTTGGTAGGTCATCTTCCCATCTCTTAATTTGACGTCCTTTTTGTCTTTTTCCATTTCTGGGATACCACTCCATTACGTCTTTCGTCCACTTTTCTCTGCTTGTTCTCGTAACATGACCGGTCCAGTTCCATTTGAGTTTTTTTACTTTTTGTATAACATCGCTAACTTTTGTCTTTTTCCTTATTTTTGTATTCGTCCACCTGTCATAAAGCCTTATATTTAGCATACTCCGCTCCAGCAAAACTACATGTAGATGATCCAAATTAAATACAAATGAGCCAAAGTTTTATAAATATCCCATTAAGTATAGCTTCAACCCGCCAAAAATTGTAGGTCGACTGAAAGTCGTATATATTGCAACTAACTAACTAACCATCACGCCGTTTCCCCGCAGGGGTAGGCAGAGAGGATTTAACGCCACACACTTCTATCCTGGCACACCACTTTTGCTTCGGCCACATTTATACATCTTCTCATACAAGTTCTACGGCAACAATATATATATATATTTATATTGCAACGAGGTGCTATAAAAGAATTTAAGCACTGTCCGCCCCCCTATGTCACTTTTCACAACACTATCGAAGAATGAAGAACGGCTTATAACAATCTTGGGTACTCTAAAACCTTCGGGGAACCTCTAGAAACGCCTGGTTCAACCGCGAAGCAACGAGAACATTCAAGAAGGTACGAAAATATCAGCATTTTGGGGTATAAATACTGCGCAGTTCGTTCGGTGCGCGATCGGCCGCGAAGTACGCGTGAGACAACCCCCAGTGTGGCCAGTCGTGAGGGAATCAAAGCGATAAATAATCGAGCGAAGTAACCAATTAGCGAAATTAACCACAGCGATAAACACTGTGGGCGAAAACTAGATGGAATGTTCTTGTGGATGTTAAATACTTGTTACCCAGCGATAATAAAATATTTATTTATGATTGATATACTGCAAAAAAGTGTAATTTAAAGACTAGCCTAAAGTTTAATTCATTTTAAGTGACTTTGTACGTTGAATCGTTAATTGATCTTTTATTAATAAATCGCTAATTAATATCCCGTATTTTCATTAATTTCTCCCTAGCCACGTCACGTGACAATATTTTCGAAATCTGAAATCTTTCATGCTAGACTATGCAACAAAAATTTCTAGTCCTTTTCATGAAAAAGTATTCAAAAATTTGATAATGTGTGGATGTTCTTACGATGGAATTGGGAACGTTGCTTTGTGTAGAGTGGTCACTCAAACCAGCTCATACAGGTTGTAAGCCCTGAGCCATCGTATAAGAGACTTTAATATACAGGGTGTCTCATAGCTAGAAACAAAAAATTTACATGTGGATTTCTGCCTTGATAATAAATCGAAACCTAAAATCCATAGTTGTGGAGATGCAACATCAAAGTTTGCATTTTTTTCTCAATATTTCTGACTTATTTTCTGTAAAAAGTTGAACTATCATTACAATAACTTATATCAATTATGAAAAATTCATTCGCTCTAATACATAAATAAAGTGATAGAGACTTGGCAAAATTGTAAGGTTTTAACTGCAGGGTACTTATCATTTTATTTGAGTCTCTAAGGTCCAATTGTATCAGCTTGGTTTAAAGTAAAAGTTAGTTTAAAGTATAGATATTAATGTAAATGAGTTGTTTCATTTGTAGGGAATGCAAACATCTATGCTTTAAACAAAATCTATACTAATATATACAGAGATAAAGTTATAAATTTGGATGTAGGAGGTAATCTCCGGAACCACTCATCCAATTTCAAAAAATCTTACACCAATATTTAGAATAGACTTTCAGAGCGGACATAGGTTATATATTATTTATTTATTTTATTTATTTATTTATTAACCCCCTATAGGGCTTTTACAATAGATAGGTATAGTGTACATTAACAGAATAGGTATGTAGTTTAGAGAAGGCAAAAAAAAACATAATAACATGTCAACATAGTAATGACAAAGTGAGAAGAAATTACTTAGAATACAGATACAAACATATAAAGATAAATATAATATAAAGTAAAAAGCAAGAAGCATAATAATATAGAAGTTTAAAAACAAAAAAAAGTAATAATGTAGGGAGAGAAGATATAGCACAAACTTTGAAAGCCATAATATAATAATAAAATATGCATATAAATACAAATCAATTATTTAAGTCCAATTCGACAAATATTAGTAATCTTATAATATACCTTTTAATATATGTTTGAGTAACATACAGTTATTGGCAAAGACGTCCAGTTGCTCATGTCTGTTTGCTAGTCTAGGAAGCCTCTGCAGTGGGGAATTAAAGATTATCCCGTTAAAATAAAAGGGCTTTTCGTGGTGACCTATCTTACAAATAAAGTCGACGAAAAAATGGTCGAGCAATGCGTTTTTTACGAACGCTGCCTTAACGGTAAGAGATATTCAAATACTTTCTATAGAGAAGCTGTAGAACTCAAAAAGCTCTATAAAAAAGGCCTGACGACATATATCTATATGCTAAGGTTAATACACAAATTGATAAAATATCACTAAAAGTCTACGCGTGCGAAGCCGTGGTCACAGCTAGTATTGTCTCTGTCTCTCTCTATTGATTCTATAGATTGTGGCATTCTCAAAATATAATAGTTTTAAATTATTCTGCAATAGTATCACTTCAAGGTGGGCTGTTTAGTCGGTGTGCAAAATTTGGTCCAAATTATCGTGAATGCAAAAGGAAATTTGAAAGATGCATTTGATCTCAATTCATCTGAATGCGGATAAGTGGTTGGTCTATTGTTTCGTGTGCGGTCTGACTTATTCATCCCCTATAATCTACCCCGCTCTGAGCCCTAACTTCCTCTTCCTATTCATTACCCAAAGGGTTCAACCTATCGGTTCCCTTTAGGTTGAAATGTGTTTGTTCCATCTACATTCTGGTGAAAATGTATTTAATAGAAAATATTAATTAATAGTAAGCTAAATAGGACAGAGAAAGTATTTCTACATCTTAAAACTATCCCACAAAAACCATGTTTTTATGGGTTAGATTTTTTTCACCCTTTCTCATTTACTAGTTGAAACAGGTTTTTATTATACTATAAATATTATTTTTTAATAGAAAATTTTTAAGATCATTTTTATCGTCGCCGCGAGTCTGCCTGCAAAGTTTCAGCTCGATTGAATCGCGGGAAAAGGGTTAAAAATCGATCCAAAGTTTTTTCGGCATACAAGCAAGCAGACTGGACTGTATAGGTACCGATAAGTCCAATTATCACATTTTGTTGTTGATGTATTGGTGCATTTGTCTCTGACAAAGCTTTTTTTTGGTTGCCGTATTCGATACTTATTTTTTAATTGACTATTGAAATCGTTAGGTTAGGTTTAATTTCTGGTCGAAAATAACAACGTAATGAAGCCTCACCCTCCGTATTCGCCGGACGCGGCCCTACGTATGTGATATTCTTCCGAATTATTTAAGATATACACTAGAATACGCCCGATAATTATTATTTTAACTTTACGTTACAAGTGATCACTTAAGCTAGCTCACATAGGTTATAACCCCCAGGCCACCCTATAAAGACATCCAATTAAATAGCTTCGTCTCTGTGAGACTTCTTTAATTTATCTCAATTAATAATTATTATCCAGTCGTGTTGTCAGAACACACACGTTAAAATAACTAACTAACCATCACGCCGTTTCTCCGCAAGGGTAGGCAGAGAAGATAGAACGCCATATTCTCCTATCTTCACACACCTCTTTCGCTTCAGCTACTTTCGCACATCTTCTCATGCTTGCTTTACGGTTGTTGAGGCTCTTAACAAGCCTGTTCGATATTGGTGACGTCACGTTGGCACAGAAATCGATTTATACAGAAAATTGTTTTTTTTCTTATGCGGCAACACTGATTTGTCTATATCGAAATTTATCCTAACTTCCATAGTACCAGTTTATCTTTCGTTTCGACAAGTTTAGCTATCTCGTTGTTAAAGCGCCGTAGGACAGACTTTCTCGCCTACTGCCCTGTAAATTTTCGTCTTGTGTTTAATTGTGCATCCTATAAACATTTTATCGCGTTGGTGGCCAACCGAGTGAACCAAGTGTTTGGTGAGGTGACATCTGGAAGAGGGCCGAGAGACAAAGGCGAGTCGAAACTTCCCTTCCTTTCTCGACCAACACAGTCCATTTCTCGGCTCGTCATTCCTCTTAACCTTCTGTCCCCCACGTACGTGGTGAATCTTTAATATTTGTAGTTTCTGATCGTGCCAGTTCTTTCGCGGTGTCCTCTGTTCCTGCTGCCTTCAACATTTGCCTCAAATATTTTCTTAATCGTCCTTTCCTGCTCATACATTCCACATGACTCGGCGATCTTTTCATTATTCTATCTACCACGCTGAGATGAAGGCTCTCCGACCCATTGCGGGACTGACAATCCGAGACCGAGTGAGGAATCCCGAAATACGAAGGACTTGCGACGTCGAGGATATTGTCCGATGGGGAAGATCTAGAAGACGTTACTGGAGAGATCATGTGGAGGGAGCTTGTTCCGAGAGAGTGGTGAGCGTAGCAGCGAACAAGCTGTCGTCTGATACCAGACTCCCAGGAAGACTGCATGATGATGGCGAGATAGCTGGACATCTGCATCCCAGGAACAGGCTCCGAGCAATGAGAGGAAGCAGTCCTAGATGAAGCAGAAGAAGAAGATCTACCACGCATCCTAATTTATTCATTCCTCCCTCTGTCAACCAAAGATTTTCCACACGAATTAGTGATCGCATGCATTCCTCTTTTGCCAACTCTCGTTGAAAAACTACCAACCCATTGGAAGAAAAAAAGAAGGCACAGTTGACGCGGCCGATAATGGGTGTGGGACACCCGGGTGTGCCCTATCGCGAAACCCGGTTGCACGAGGCTCGAGCCGTCTGACAGACGGAAGTGGAGGCCATTAAAAATGCTGAATGAAAATAAAACCATTTAACAGCTGAAATCTTGCGCAAATACCCGGCGGTGGCACAATAGCTGCTAATTGCGAGAAGCGTTGCGCAGGCACGTAGCAAAACCATTATTAATTCGTACTAGGCTTTTGATTAATCTGCCCGGAAGGGTGGAAGCGGGAGGGATGAAGCAGCACTTGAATTGTTTATTATATTTGAATACCAGAGGGTTGCTGGTGGCGAACTTTGATTGTGGGAGCACCTTGTAATCTTCTTGCGAACTTACTGGGGAATAATCTGAGAATATGGTCCCGTTGTTCATGCAATGAAAGTAAGTATTTCACTGTATAATTTAATGTCCTGTTAATTTAATCTAACTAAAATAATCGTAATCTAAATTAAACAAACCAAACCTAATAACCAAACTTAATAACCTAACCTAACCTCATATATTGCCTGTGAAATGTCAAAATATGCAGTGCACTTCTGTGTATAGTTTTCTGGGATATTCTGCCGTGTATATGTGACCTCTCTGGCCAATTTGCAGGGTCCGTCATCAGGGCTGATGTGATGAGTGAGTGTTGAAGTGTAGGTTAAGTATTGCCTTGCAATACCGTACCACGACGAGACACCCTGACTTCGGTACGGTATATACACGGCAGAATATCCCAGAAAACTATACACAGAAGATTCTGAACGACCGTGAAAACCTAAGGACATACGCAGTGCATTTTTCGAAACTTTAAAGTGTAATATCTTATTTAATACTTACTTTTTAAACGTAAATTATCTTTCATCTTGTTATTAGCACATTCAATAATATAGTGAAATAATCATTTTCGTTGTATATGCAATGGGACTATTATCTTGGATTTAGCCCTTACTGGAGAATTAAAGCCTGATTTTTTTCATTTCTTTTCAGTTGGTTGAGCGACTTTGCAGATTAACATTTTTAAAATTAATTTTATTATTAGTTTTCATCTACTAATATTTGATTAATTACACCTACATGTTTTGGAAAAACCTTTCCATCGTCGGGGTGTTTTATAAATGTCAAAATATCAAAATAAATTATGTATTTGTTTTAAATATTTTTGCTGAAGTTCTTGATTACACAAAATTATTGTAAAAATTTTTAGAATTGGACTAGTAGTTAAATTTAATTGATTATTAATAATATTTTGTTTACTTTTACATGCTTTACTAATTTTAATGATTCTAAATTATTCAATTTCAGACCAAAATTATTTATGTGTAAAATAGAAAGTCCTAAATTTTCATTTTCTAATAAATTAATTTATATATTTTGTCTTTATATATTTTGGTGGTCTATACTTTAATAGAGTATATTCTCAAACTAAGCCAAAAGCCTGTGATATTAAAATAGTACTAACTTGCTGGTGTCCTGGAATGAGCTCAAACCACCGACCACCAGATCACTAAGCGAGCGTCATGACCACTGCACCAACAAGCTTGGTACTCTAATAGGAACACTATTTCGTTATTTACACTAATTTCACAAAAATTCTTTATTCTGGTCAATCACTTGTTTACACGTATGCTTCGCATACAAAATTAAACAAAGCCGCATACGAAATGCTTTCTCCCGAATCTTCTGGTACAATTTCGCACATTCCAGTTCTTTCTAAAATCTTCCAGATCGTTCGTAACACTACTATCGCGTGCATTACCATCGCAGAAATGCGGTTATGATCTACGCTAGCTTGCTCTCTAACTCGGAGCGATTTATTCCAATTTAGCGACACTCGGCGATGTCGCACGATTGAGTCGTTCGGAGATGACGCTTCGTCCACGATAATTGTCCCCAGCGTGGCTTACTCACAGATAACGAGTTCTTATATTCAAATGTTTTTTAATCTTCGATCTGCTAACCAGTTTTCTGGTCAGACGTCTTCATACCGGAGACCAGGTGATCCTGACGCGATAGTGTCTCGGGCTCTCCGCGCGCAGAGCGTGATGGACACACCCACTGGAACCTGAATCTTCAATCAAAATTATATCAAAAAACCAGTCACTACAGTTGAGGAGTACAGCAGCGAAGAATCCAAAAAAATATAAAAAATATTTTGAATGCAGGGACCGTATATTACCTAATTAAAAAAATAGTGAAAATAGTGCTGAGTTAATATGCAAAACTATAATAACTCCTCACATCAACTATTGTGCTACAGTTTTGTATCTGGCCAATGAAGGAAACATCTAGAAACTACAAGAGATGCAAAACAAGGCAATGAGAATCTTATTAAAAGAAAGTAAATACACCAGAATTGAAGAAATTTTTTTTTTTTTAGAAACACTGACAGGATAATGGGTACATGACACTCAGATAATAAACATTATAGTGAAGACTATGCCCATTATCCCAATTACAAGTGTCTTCGGCACGCTCTAGTAACATGTATTTTTGTAATTAATTATATTTCACATGTACATTTATGTATATTATATATTTGTGTTTGAGTGTAGTGCGATTAGTATTTAATGGATCTATAGGTTCATGTCGTCGTTTAGAAAATGGATGTTGTGTATGAGTGAGTTTTTGAACGAAGATAACGTGTCTGCAAGAATATCAGCATCAATGTTAGGGTCAGCACAATACATATTATATGTGCGACACAACCTTGTAATGGGAGAAAAGTAACCGACATTATTAGTGTGCTGACTTATTCTGAAGAACTCCAGGTTTCTTATACGGGGTTTAACATGCAAATTTATAACTGACGAATATTCCAATATACTTCGTACTAGTGATGTATAGAGAATTTTTAGACTTTGAGGATTTTTAAAATCTTGAGTAATTCTGGTGATAAATCCCAACATAGTATATGATTTGTTTGTGATATTATCAAAGTGGTTTCTAAATTCCCCCTTATTGAATCGACTTTAGCGAGTGGAACGTCACCCAGTTTATAAACAAATTCTATTTTTTAAATATTTTTAGTGAAACTAATACATGAACATTTCTTAGCATTAAGTGACATATTATTTGCTTTACACCAATTTGATAGTTTGTCCAGATCTCTTTGTAGGAGATGACTATCTTCCAGTCTACGAATGGTGGAATAAATTTTTAAATCATCGGCATATAATAGACACTTATTTCTTAATATATTTGGCAAGTCATTTATGAAGATAAGAAAGAACAGGGGACCAAGGTGAGAACCTTGAGGAACTCCTGAGGTGATAGAAACCGGAGAAATATAATACCAGAAACAGAAATAGAATAAGATTTCCATATAAGAAAAAAGTGTATACACAAAATTGTCTAATGTACAGAGGTGTAAAAAATACAAATACCCATAAAAACTAAGTTTTTATTATACTCCCTTTCTTTGTAAAATATAACAACAATTAAAGATGAATCAAAACATATAACATAACACTAAACTTATAGTAATTTAATATATTTCTAAAATTTCAGAGGTTTTGAGCTTTGATAAGATACTTCATGCTATGAAGATTAAATTCTAAAAACATTTGTCAGTCAATTTAGATTTTCGACATTCGAAATGAAGTAAGTGAAGTGAATACCGACGAAGTAATTCAAATTTAGAAAATATTCCGCGACATTATTGGGCCGCCGTAATCAAACTTTTTTAATAAAACCAATTTGAAAAAAACAATAAAATTTCTAAATATCCGAAATTATACTATCATTATTAATTTTTTTTAACGAAAATTTGACAGATCTTCTTGATCGTCGCCACGAGACTACTTGCCAAGTTTCAGCTCGATTGGATCACGGGAAAAGGGTCAAAAATCGATCCAAATTTTTTGTTGACGGCAAGCAAGCAGACGCCACGAGTAAAAATAATATATATATAAAGGGAGTAAAAATAGTGCTGAGTTAATACACAAAACTATAATAATTCCTCACATCAACTATTGTGCTACAGTTTTGTATTTGGCTAATGGAGGAAACATAAAGAAACTACAAGAGATGCAAAACAAGGCAATGAGAATCTTATTAAAAGAAAGTAAATACACCAGAATTGAAGAAATGAGAAAAGCACTCAATTGGATGGAAATAAAAAAATACTTATTTATAACGTTTCACCAAACCAAAAACATGTACCCATAGTCTCGCGTATTTTTCTTCAAAAGTGAAACTCTGGCTGCATGAAAAGGAAGGTAAGCATGCCCAAAACCTATTAAAAGCCATGATATAAACTAAATTTCATAAATACTAATCCTACAAGAACATTTACTTTCATCTTTTTAAATACTTTTAATTGTTTTATTTTATTAAATATCCTATTCAGATCATTTTTTTCCTTTGTCTATAATAGAATTAATCAACACCATTATTAAATTGTAAACATTTAATTATTACTATTACTTACTTTTAATTGTCAAATTTTCTTTTTTTGATGCGTAACATCTTTCCTCTCGCTCTCCTGCAATCTGTGGCAGCGATTTCGTGAAAATGGACGGAAATGCGCAGCAGGAAACAAGACGCGCGCCATTTCATTTAACCAATGAGCGCGCGCGATGGTAATCATCGTTTATAAACAAATCAATGTCCAGCAAGGGCCATCACAGCGAAGACGCACACTACCAGCCAATGCTTCTGATTTTGTATATAAGCGTGTGGATGTTGTAATATATATATATATATATATATATTTTATTTTATTTTTTTATTTAATATTAAAACAACATTTAAATCATAATACATTTGTCTATTACAATCTACTTAGATACATTTTATTTTATTGCTTTGCCTCTCCAAAAATGAGACTTGCTCATGTGCTTGGTGAGGGGCTTACACTTTATTAGTTTATTTTGGATTTGGCTTATTTGTTCCTTAGCTATATGTCTTGTTATGCATTGTCAAATTGTATCGATCTAAAGTGTTGGTTTATTTTTTCTTTAATTGTTGTAAGTCATCGATTTTCTTAATATCTGTAGGTAGGTTATTGAAGTTTTTTATGCCCAAATATATGTAGTTTTGTTGACACAGTTTGGTATTATATTTTAGGATTTTAAAATTATTTTTGAATCTTAATGATGTGTTTTTTTCAAATTTTGCATTTATGTTTTCTTTAATTAGTTGTATAATTGACGTTTTTTTGTAAACATTTTCTAATTTTGGAACTTGGAATTTAGATAAAAGTAATTGTGTAGAGAAGGTTTTTCTTTTTTTTTAATATTACTTTTATAATTGATCTTTGGATTACTTTCACTGTGTTTATGATATTATTATACGCCCCTCCCCATCCAATGATTCCATATTGGAGTAGTGCATGGACAGAAGCGTAATAAACCATTTTTAAATTATGTATGGTTAGTGTGTTACGCAATCTTATGAACATATATATGCATTTCCTTATTCTTTTGACCAACTCGCTAATGTGGCTGTGCCATTTTAGGTGTTGGTCTATTATTACACCAAGGTATTTTAGTTCTCTTTTAGATTCTAGGGTTGAGCATTTGTCATTGCAGTTAGTTATTTTGCAGTTGGTGTCATGTACAATAATTTGTAAATTTGAAGGGATTGTCGGGTTTTTTATTGAAAAAGGAATAAAGTAAGTTTTGTCGGAATTTAAGGAGAGTAAGTTGTTGTCAAACCATAATTTTAGCGTATTTATGTCATTGTTCGCTTGTGTATTAACTGTGTCCCAGTCGCTTCCTTTCGTGATGATCGCAGTATCGTCAGCGTATGATATTATTTTTCCGTTCAGTTTTAGGTTGAAGATGTCGTTAACGTAAATTATAAATAGCAATGGGCCTAGAACTGTCCCCTGGGGTATACCGAAGTCGCTGGTTAGGGGTTGACTTAGAGTTTCATTAATTTTTACACATTGTTGTCTTTCATGTAGATAACTTTGAAACCAGCTTAGAGCTGTACCTTTTATACCAACAGATTTTAATTTTAATATTAGTTTATTATGTGAGACACTGTCAAAAGCCTTTTAGGTTTGTTAGCGATTCTTGGACAGTATTTGTTAATTGAGCTATTGCGTCTTGCGTATTTTTATTTTCCATGAAACCAAATTGGTTATTATGGATTATTTTGTTTATTTTGAGAAAGTGAAATATTATTTTTTTAACGATTTTTTCTATAATTTTTCCAAAATTTGATATAAGAGATATTGGTCTGTAGTTAGTAGTTTCCTCCGGATTGCCCGATTTAAATATAGGAGAGATAATGGCTCGTTTATAGTTTGACGGAAAAATTCCAGTTTCTATACTTAGGTTTATTATATGCATTAGAGGTTTAGATATTTGCTTTTTGATAAATTTTAAGATATTCCCCGTGTATCCGTCATAGCCTGGTGCCGATCCACTTTTTAAATATGTAATAATTTGTTCAATTTCTTCAATCGTGGTAGGTAAGAATTTTTCCAATTTCTTCTCTGTATATGTTGTTTTTGGAATTGATGTGTCAGTGATCTGTGGATTTGTAATTTTTTTGCCAAATTTTTACCGACGTTGGCAAAGAAATTATTAAAAATATCTGCCGCTTCACGGGGATTTTCAGAGCAGTTTATCTTAGTGTTTTCGTGTGAGAGGAAACTTATATTTTCTTTTTTGATTGTTTTTTATCAATTATCTCATTGATTATTTTCCATACTCTCTTACTATCGTTTTTTGCAGTCTCTAAATTTTTTTATAATAATTTTCTTTGGTAGTTTTTATTAGAAATGAAAGTTTTTTTTTGTAAGCTTTTATATATGTATTAAGTTGCTCGTTATTTGGTTGCTTTTTATATTTTTTTATTAGAGTTTCTTTGTATCTTATTGATACTATTAGACTGTGAGTAATCCAGGGTTTTATTGGTTTGTATTTCGAGGACTTGTATTTGGGTAAAGAGTATTTTGCAGCGTCGATATATTTAGATAGTGTGTCATCAAATATGTTACAACATTCATTGACATCATTACTACTGTATAGGTGAGTCCATTTCTCAGAGTTTAAATTGTTTGTAAGATTATCATTTGTTGTTTATAAGATTATCGTTTATAAGAATATATATTGGCTTATTTCTTCAAAACTATCCAATAAACACTTATTTTTTTACATTACTGTAAACAATAACTACCCTTAATGATTTACATTCTCAAATTTCTATGTTATTTATGCGATTATTTTTAAAAATTTATTCAATGTTTTAATCCAACATGTATGGCGGCACACTACCGCCATCTATGAAAATAAATAAAAACATAATTAACCAAACACATTTCTAAATAAAATGCGTATATACAGTACCTACCTAGTGCGGCAAAATTCAATAATAAATAAATGCACATACATTTTCTTTACTTGTATTTACTAATTAAATAAATATATAGGTATTCACTTTTTTAAATTTTGATGTTAATTTCCGTCGCTGCTCAATTGATATGTTTAATTGTGAGATGTCAAATGTTACACATCATATGCGACTACTGTAAGGCTCGCTCGTTTTTTTTTAAAATTACTGTTGCGTCATGTTTTGCGGACATTCATTGTATATTTTTCGTGTTGAGGGGATAACACGCTGCCTTCGGGAGCCTCTCTGCCTACCCTCGAGGGCAGCTGGCGGGACGTGGCCGCGCACACACACACGCGCGTTGCCAGAAATAAAGATGGCCGCCCCGGGGAGGTAAAAAGCTCTAACGAAGTCATTAAATAAGGGGCCCGCGATTCGCCCGCACCGGGCGCAGGTACCAGGAAGACATACCTGGCGACCAGCGGAACAGGTCTGCTGCGAGAGCTGAACACTTTAATTACAACATTATGTTGGGATGAAGTGTTTTGGGTAAGTCTGGGGAGGATGGTCAGGCTCCAAGAGCAGCACTCCATTTTGTTGCAGGTCTCGATTGTGGAAAAATCTTTGAAGGAACAATTGACACATTTTCGGCCCGATTCTGAAAATAACAATGTCTGGATCTTTAAGATCTTTATCCCGACACTTGATAGACGATAATAAAAATTAAAAATGTCCAGAGCGGTTTTTGTAATTCTACGGCTCAAACACACTGCATTAAAAGATGATATAAGAAAGATTGTTTCTTACAAACGTATTAATTTCTTCATCCACAGCGTCCAGATGAAATATCATGGCTAAACTTGTCATGACCGCGTTACCGCGTATTCAAATCTTCCCATCCTGACATTTGACAGATATGTCTGGATCTTTAAGATCTTTATCCCAACACTTAATAGACGATAATAAAAATTAAAGATGTCCAGAGCGGATATTGTAATTCTACGGCTCAAATACACTGCATTAAAAGATGATATAAGAAAGATTGTTTCTTACAAACGTATTAATTTCTTCATCCACAGCGTCCAGATGAAATATCATGGCTAAACTTGTCATGACCGCGTTACCGCGTATTCAAATCTTCCCATCCTGACATTTGACAGATATGTCTGGATCTTTAAGATCTTTATCCCAACACTTAATAGACGATAATAAAAATTAAAGATGTCCAGAGCGGATATTGTAATTCTACGGCTCAAATACACTGCATTAAAAGATGATATAAGAAAGATTGTTTCTTACAAACGTATTAATTTCTTCATCCACAGCGTCCAGATGAAATATCATGGCTAAACTTGTCATGACCGCGTTACCGCGTATTCAAATCTTCCCATCCTGACGTTTGACAGATATGTCTGGATCTTTAAGATCTTTATCCCAACACTTAATAGACGATAAAAATTACAAATATACGAGACATAGCTTTACGTCGGTGTTTGTTTCTGTAAGTTTCTACATGAGATAGATATAGAGGGAGGGAGAAAGATGTAAATTGTTATTTGTCAAATGTCAAGATGGGAAGATTTGAATACGCGGTAACGCGGTCACGACAAGTTTAGCCATGATATTTCATCTGGACGCTGTGGATGAAGAAATTAATACGTTTGTAAGAAACAATCTTTCTAATATCATCTTTTAATACAGTGTATTTGAGCCGTAGAAGTACAAAATCCGCTCTGGACATTTTTAATTTTTATTATCGTCTATTAAGTGTTGGGATAAAGATCTTAAAGATCCAGACATTGTTATTTTCAGAATACGGATGTTTGTATGTGTTTGTGCATACAGCTTTGTTGAATTTAATATTCTATTAAGCAATACCTCTCAATACCCGATTAATCAGAATATTCGCTCACAAGTTTTCTTTCACTGCAAAAGAAGCAACACATCTCACCAAAAATACTCCACGATCAACAGATTTTCCATCCTAGGAAACGAGTATACACAAATTGCAGATATTCTCAACATTAACTTAAGTCGTTACGTCGTTAAGCCGTCATCCAATCGAGCTGAAATTGTGCACATCGATTTGACGTCGATGACAATGCACTCTTGCATAGTTTTTTTTGGTCAAACATATACACACACAAAGAAAAATGAAAATTTATCTCAGATGTTGGGGCAAGTACCTACTTTTTGTCACTATTCTTTTTCTACTTCTTCTTCATCCGCTTTCCATTTCATTTGGGGTCGTCTTTCCTTAGTTTTATTCGCCACGATCCCTGTTCTGGGCGATCATTTCATCCAACTAGGTCTTTAGATCCTTCTCCACATTACTCTTTATTTTATTTTTTATTGTATTCCATGTGTCTGAAGGGGTTTTCCGAAGCAGGATTCTCCTACAACTTTGACCAGATTTTATATGTTATAACAGAGTATTAGTTAAATGAGTATAACCCCTACCAGATTGTAGGTCTACCGGTTTTAAGACGTAGTCGTTTCTCCGTCAGGACCAACACTACGCGACCATGTTCACAACACTATACACCACAACCATAGTATTGTTAAACTTTCACCAATATTAATAACACGCATGTGATAAATATTGGTGAATGTTTAACAATACTGTGGTTGTGGTGTATAGTGTTGTGAACATAGTAGTGTAGTGCTGGTCCTGACGAAGAGACGGGTACGTCTCGAAACCGGTAGATCTGAAATCTGGTAGTGGTTTATACTAATTCACCCAACGCTCTGTTATAATGTCTAACCACAAAGTTAATGATTTAAATATTATAAATATTAATAATTTTATATGTTATTTTGATATGTATACTTTCATGATATGTATGCTTTGAACAATTAGTTTGTAATGCAGATATTATTAAATAAATAAATAAAAATTGAAAAATGACATGAATATGACATGAATATAGTAACAATATGCCCCTGTGCGATATAGTACAAGTTATGCCTCTGATAAGAATCCCTCAAGAATAAAGCACTGCCCCAATGCATCTGTATTTCGCAGAATTTATAGCTGAACTTGTCGTTTTTGGTCGTGCATAGAATGCTCGCCCCTATTTTATTTATCAAACGTTGAATTCCTACCCCCGTGCCACCGGGTGTTAGAAATATGTTTATATCACCCAACATCCCCGCAGCGCGCTCTCTGCTTTGATTGGCTGTCTGCGGGGCCCGGGAGGGTGGGGGGTGGGGTGGGGCTGGAGGGGGCATCCCCCCGCCCCTCCCACTCCTTGATCACCTGGAGCTTCGTAGAGGAGGCTTTGGAAGGTTCCCTCAAAGGATTTAATACGTAAAAATCACGCGTAGCTGCAGGAGGAATTAAAGAAAACACTGAAATGCAATAACGGATGTATTGATTACTGAATAATTAATTAAACAAACGTACAAAGTCTCTTAACACTATTAAATGTAACGCTAATATTGAATTAAACTGTTTCTAAAATTTATCACTCGTAAATAGACACTTTATTCACTAATCACTAGAACAATCCGTACAATTTCAGCACGTGTTACTATTCGCTCCGGTTTATTTCGCAACGTAAGAACTTTTTCCAAAATATTCGCTCAAATATCGTACACGGGTCAGTACTTCACTTAATTATCTGTCGCTTACTTCACGCGCCTGATGGTAACACGTGATTCGCCGCTAGAGCCGCGTCGTTGAAAACGTCAAAATCCTCTTATTTATGCCAGATAACGTTGAATTTTCGAACCTTCGAGAATTCTCTAGTATTTACTAGACTTTTGGCAAATTCTTGTAACTTCCAGATGTTCCTGGAACTTTTGAGACGTCTCTCGAAAGCTGTAGATTACGCTAGGCTGTTCTGGAATCTTCGGTAGTATCGTGAACATTTCAAACAACTGTTACTTGACATGATGTAACAGAGCTAGTCCACAATGCCTTACAGGTAGATTCCTGCCTTGATTACGAGTCGAAAATGTTCAAGCAACCATGACCTAATATAAATAGTTAAACTTATGTTATTACCCGGGTACCTGGGTATCCATTTCCTATTTCAAGTTTAAATAATTTTATTCGTAAATGCCTCATGAATTTGTATCTCTATTATTTAAAATATTTGAAAAGGGGGAAATAAAGGAAAGACGGATATTGCAACGAGAAATAGTAATCTTCTAAGTAGCTATTTGACCACTGTCTAAATATCAATTTGTGAGATGTAAAACAAAAATGTTTCTGTTTTATTTTTTCATGCTGGTCATAAGACCTGTGTCCACTCAATAAAGGCTACTTGTGAGATTTCTGTGATTTATCTTAATATTTAATGTAATATATATTCTTTAAATCATTTAAACATCTAATTCAATTAGCAGTATCGTCGTCGTCTTTGCTGGGCCTCCTAGTCGAGGATCCCTTCATTTTCCATCAATGACATCTTCGGCGGAGCCTGTAACCGCTAGGAGAGGCGTCCCCGGGTGGCGGATAGGGGAAAGCTCGCCAGGTATGGAGGGTAAGAGGGAAATAAAATACATCTCGCAGACCAACAGGCAGTAGCATCCGACCCACAATGGGTGGCTACAAACAGCGTTTGAATCGTGCATACTGCCAGTGATAACGTGTGGAGTGGAGACTATGGCCCTTACAAAGAAAAGTGTAGAAAAGCTCAAATGCACGCAACGATCCATGGAGAGATCCATGCTTGAAGTTATTAGGCGCAGAACTAGAAAAGCGGATATCATGGATCATGTAGCGAAGCTAAAATGGAAATGGGTAGAACATGTTGCAAGGCAAGATGCTGCAAGATGGACTCCCAGAGTTCTGAAATGGGGACGTTGGAAAAATAAAAGAGGCGTCAGAAGACCTCAAAAGAGATGGGCCGATGATATAGCCGTTGTAGGGGGGTGGAGAAATGGCTACCACTTGTATAACAGCAAGAAAGGATGGAAGGGAATAGGCCTATATCCAGTAGTGGAGAGAAGAAGGCTGAAGAACATTAGATCGGTGGTCAGCGATCACTCAAGAACAGCTCTGTACTGCAGACAAGTAGTGTACCGTTCCGACGGTGCCACGCGTCTTTGAGGGTGAAGTAATTGAGTTGGGACCCTTCGAACGGCCCTCCGATCGTCCGCGACCAGCACGATTAATACAATATGCTGTTCGCCATACAGAATGGAGATTTATCGAGCCAGCGACTGCGGCGACCAGGGACAATTATGTTCTTGTTCATTCTGTACCTGGTGCACCTGGACAGTGGCGTGCCTCATCGTTATTTTATTTTCAATTTCAATTTATTTATTTATTCGATAATATGTACATTACAAACTTTAACATATTATGAAGATACATATATATATATATATATATATATTAAAATAAGAATATGTGATCAATTAAAAATAACATATTATAATCTTGGGGGATCCTGACTCGGGATTGCATTTCCTAGTTGGGACAGTGCCAAGCATCCAATATTTACTAACTTTCTGCACTACTCCACGCCAACTCTACACGACTCGAAAATTAAACAATATATAAATGGTTAAAATTTCTAATAATCCAAAATAATACTATAATTTTTTTTTTTAACGAAAATTTGTTATATCATTTTAATCGTGACCACGAGTCTGCCTGCAAAGTTTCAGCTCTATTGGATCACGGAAAAAGGGTTAAAAATCGATCCAAAGTTTTTTCGACAGACAAGAAGCACAGCTACCTAACGAAAAAAGTTCGTTCTGCAGACATTTGAAATAATTCAAAAATAGATCATAAAAATAATTTTAAAGAAACCTAGAACATATCCTACGGAATTAATGTTCAAAGAATTCAAGGTCCTAAATTTAGACAGCATATATAAAACCAACTCAACATTACAAATACATAAAGAAACCACCAATCCAAAAATCACAAATAGAGTTGAAGATCAAAATAGACGAAGCAAAAGAGCGCATATGGTTGGAAACCTAAATATACCTAGATGCAGTAAAACAGCCATGCAACACCACTATAGATATATATATATATATATAATATATATAATATAATATATATAATATACCAGCGAATGCTAGAACTATACAACATTATGCAAATTTCAAAAAGTGCGTAAAATCATTGAACAATCCAGTTATGAGATTTGTGATACTAACCTTAACATGCTTATTTTTAAATATTGTAATGTTAACTTAACACACTTATCTTTAAATATTTTTATAAGCATTTATTTGCATGTATGTGTTATATGTTATCAAAAAATACAGTTATCAATCACAATTTGACATTCCTTATGAGTGTCCATTATCCAGGATCCAATCCTGGTGGTGCAATTATCGTCCTCTTCCATAGCCTCCGGAAGAGCCTTTGGGGGTTTATGGATGATTAGGAGCAATTGCTTTTTCGGGTCACCACCGTCATGTGACGGAAAAGCTCCAAAAGCGTAGAATATTTGATGATTTATTAGCCCGATAAAATAAGTACAAAATATACATGAGTATGATTATAAAGATAATGATAGATACTCTTAGGACCATAGACTCCGGCCGCCCGCCGGAGGTCTACGCAGGACTGACATACCCGCCTAGGGCGTGTGCCTCTTTTTATATAATTTACGAACAAAGGAGTGCGGCTGTGTGAGTGTGAAGAAATCGTGAGAAATGCTGATGGTGCAATGACCTGCTGTCCGCGAGTGTCTTGCTCGTGCCTCGATTTGCTTATGTGGCATCCTTTGCCGCTGTTTATGTGTGTGTGGCCTAGATTGGTGGTTTTCTGCATCGTGCAGTCCACATAGCGCTTTTTCCATTCAAATAATGGAAAAAGGACAGCTTTGTAGGGGATAAAAAAAAAAGAAAATATGTTTTTAGAAAAACGAACATTTCGAGCATTTCAAATATTTTGTACCATATCCAACTAATTGGTCCAACAGATTTAGTAATAAATTTGATTAAATAAATAATCACAAGGCATTCGCGATATAACGTTGTCCATAAGCTACATGGCCTGATCAAGGGGGGAGGGATAGGTAGATTGTAACCCTGGGTTACGTGAGAGCTTGGGGAGGAGGGGGGGATAGAGTCGTGCTACGTAATTCTTTCCTTTATTTGATTTGGCACAATTAAAAGAGTACAGAATGTGTGATTGATAAACCATCAAAAATATTTTTTATATTATAATTTATTTTTGTTTTTATTAATTAAAAATAGTTTTTGTGGGAGAAAACAGCACAAAATGTCTGGAAATAATAGGAAAAAAATTACGTTCCACTCGAGGAAGGGGGGTGTCAAAGCAAAAGCCACGTTTGGGCTTCATTGTGGAGGGAAGAGTTTAAAACAGCACCCTTAATATATTTTTTAAATTGCAATTGACAAAATTTAAAAATATAATCAAGTTTTCTTATTTCTGCGAGCCGCCCTTGGTGCACAATATAATCGACTTATTAAATGCGTTTTCATTCCGAGTACAAGCGAACCACAACTCTGCGTAGCTTCACTCCACTTTCATCATATAAATCACATTCAAAGTTAATTAATTATATACCTATATGCATTTTAAACCATCTTGTTTTCTTATTCTTTCTCTCGGTTGAATGCACCGAGTTCTTTTGGACTCTTGACTATATTTAATAATGAATTTGAGGTCAAATGTATAATGAGAACAGAACACATATGACCGTTATAAAATTAAAGGCAGCAATATACAAAAAATTAAAAAATATATATTTGAATGCAGTTACCAAGGATTACTAATTTAAAATATACTTTTCGAGATTTTATATGAAATATAGCTCTATGTCTCCAAATCACTACCGCAACGTACTGTGACAGACCTAATATTTCTTTATAGGATCATAAATAGCATGATTGATTGCCCCCAGATTGTTAGTCTGATCGACTTATATGCCCCATCGAGGTCATCAAGATACAGTACATTATTCTATTATAGTCAGAACTAATGCATTAGCAAACTCTGTAATTCCCAGATTACACTCATTAGGGAATGAACATGCAGAGACGGCTGACATTTTTGCTGATAATATAACTGTGTATAGAACAAAGCTGATACAGTTCTTTACATCTCACGGAAATAGAAATGGATAATAATTTTTTCTGTATTATTATTTTACCTTTTATCTATTATTATTTGTACCTTTTGACTGTATTATTATTTTATCTGTATTAGGTTATTTTTTTAAATTTATATTCTGTATTTTTGTAAAAGCCCATAAGAGCGTTAAATAAATAAATAAATAAATACATTTCAAATATATACATTTACCAAGAATTTTTTATTTTTCCTTCTTGTGTTTATTTTTCTATATATCATTTCATCTTGTCACTTAAATTGTGTCTCTATTGTATTTTTATTATAATTTTTCTATTTCACTAAATTATGCTTATCACTTTTTAATTTCTTTTCTTTTCATTAGCTATTTACTTACATGAAATAATTATACATGACTGTCACTCTTCTCACTTTTAAATGATAATTGGTATGTTGAATAAAAAAGCTACCTACCTTTGGCCTGCTGAAGTGTAAAATTAAAAAAAAAAAGAATTCCAACAGAGGCAATGAGAGTGCAAAGAAGAAGACGAAGTAGATGTACGATGACATCAGTAGTACGATATGGTAGTGCGATATGATAAGTGATCACACAGCCAGGTTTTGATAGCAATTAAAATATAGATTTTGTATCCAATGATAAGGAACTGTCGCTAATGAATATTTTAGTTTATGTTGTATATTTGAGTTCGAACTTAGCTAAACAGAATGCGTTAATTGAAAGTATACTACGATAGCAAGACCGCATTCAAAAGAATGTTCGCAAAAAATATGTGTGTTAATACGATGCAAAAAATGAACAGAAAATAAGTTTTTCTAGTAAGTAAGTAACCTTTTTTAAACTAAAATATATGTATTTATTTGGAACATCATATTGAGGCTTGTAATACGGGCTTGCCAGGCAACTTTCCCCCGCTTTCTTCTTACCGGACAAAGCTAGGAATTAATGGATTGTGGTCGACCTATAGCGGAGTATACTTTTAAGAGCGAAATTAAAATATATATTATCATGAAAGTATACTCGATTTATGAGCGATACTCGAGTATAGTTTCCACCTCATCGGGTAATATAGAAGTTCGGAAACTGTACTAGAATTAATTGGACTAACAATCTTAGACTTTTGAATATTTGAATGAGATATTGTAAATATGCTTTTAAATTAGTAAAAATCTTATCTTATCTTTTAATTGTTGTATAACACCATAAATACTAGCTTACTATCGTGACTTGAATATAGTTTACGTCACTGACAAACTGACAAAGTCTGTCGTTAATTATAAAAATTAAACAAGACATATTGAAGTGACAATCATCTTTTATTAAGAAATTTGTTATAATTATTATAAAATTATGCCTAAATAATAATAATTACCTGAATATTTTTTTAATTTTAAGTCAGAAATGTGTTACTTAATTAAATTATTTATTTTGCGTTATCTGTAGACGATATTCTTTAAATTTAAGCAAAACGTCGATATTTGCTTCTCTGTAAAATATATGGTTCGTATAAAATATTCAGTTTATTAGCACTCAAGTATCTAATGAGTCTTTGGTAATCATTTTCTCACTTTATTAGGTAATTCGTGCACTAGTTACGTCAAAATCCAATTACGGCCGAAGAAGTATAACATCCAACGCGCGTACAAAAGTATGCTCCCAATTTTTTTAACAAACACGTACACAAACAGCCCTTCAAGACCAGGTTTCCATCGCAAGATTAATCTAGAACAAATAAACACATCGAAATCTCAAACTTTTCATCTTATTCCTAATTTATATCTTTATCACATGCTTCGTTCCCTCTTCCCACGGAATGTGTTCATCAAATTTTAATAACCAATGGGCTCGGGCCGCTCTCGGATTGTTTCTTTTTCAAATTTGTAGCCATCTGACGGGGTGAATTACACGCCCCCCGATTGGCCGGCTGGGCCGGTCCTAATTTAAAAACTTCGAAACGGAATCGCCGTCTCTCTTCATCGTTTTCGAAGCGATAGAGTTTTCTCCTTCTTTGCTTACCTGAATGTGTTCATCTGTTCCTGCCAGGTGTTGACAACCAGCTCTTTAACGCTTTATTTTGTACAACGGAACAGTTATCGAAAATCGCGTGAAAGAATACATCTTCCCAGGTTCACATACTTTCCCTCTCCTTGTGTCTATCCTCTATCATGTTGGTTATCTTCACTTTATTGACTGCAGCAGGCTGGCCATGATATTCGCCTTCTTTCAGGCTTCCGACTTCCGGCAATCTTTCCCTGCATCATGTTGTGCAAGACAAGCAAACAGGCGAGTATTATCATTCCTTCCTTTTCCAAATAATTCATAACCTTGTCGATTCTCCTGTAATCACCAGCTTGCCATAGGCAGTAGCGTCTGACCATAATGTAGGGACTCTAGTTGGGAAACTGACGACTCAGATATAAAAATATTTTAAAGAGAAGTCCGAGGGAGCTCTCGCTCGCACTTATGCACCTTACGGGACGGTACTAGTGCTATTGTCGACATATTCATTTTGCAATTGTTTTACTGTGAAAATGGTAATTTTTACCACTTTTACAATAATGTGTCCAACAAGTACTACTATCCAGTGGCATGCACAACATAAAGACCCTTCCTCTATCAGGGGGGAGTGCGCTGGTGGGTCCTGGATGAAAGGAATTCAAAGAATGCAAGGCAGCATGGTTTGATGGATATTTTTATTATTCTTCTTTCTTCTTCTTCTACCCCTTATCCTATTGGGTCGGGTCCCTGCACCGCATAAAAGGTTCCAAATTTTCCTGTCTTGGACTTCACCTCCACGTCAGCCCAATTTAGTTGCAACCAGCAGTCCTCCAACTGATTCCGCCAGCTCCATCTAGGACGGCCCCTTGGTCTTCTGCTTTCTGATCTTGCCTGGAATATCCGCTTTAGCAGTCTATCTGCCGGCATCCGCAAGATATGTCCCAGCCACCGTAACTGTGATTTCTCAATAAATGTCAATAAAGATTCTACTTGGAGACATTATCTTATTTGAGTGTTTCTGATTCTGTCCCTTCTGGTAACGGAAATAAATAAATTAGCGAATTATTAATAAGTAATTAATTGTTTTAATGAATGGATAGAGACAATTAACTTTAATTTAAAGCTATTCTTTTACACATTATTTAAATCGCCAGATAGGTATTCCGCCAGATTATTTCTCTAGATATCTGGCCGTCCACCGTCGTCTCGCGACTTACTTCGCACCAAACGATCCGCCAAAACAAACTCCTGGCGCCGCGGCGTAGTCCCGCTATTTATAGCCAAATCATTTTGGTTTCGAACCTTCAAGATTATTCTATTATTTTCTAGTATAGTTCCAGGCGTTTTCCGAATATTGTAATGTTGTGCCATATTATTGCCTGCCCAACATAACTTGGCGTGCGGCAGGATTGGAACTAAAACCCGCCCCGCCCGCGCCCGGCGGTAACCCCACGCCCTGTAATTCAGTACAATTTTGTATTTGCTCGGGAGCTGTGACATCTTGATTACCAATATACACTGAATTATTATGTCCAAAACAACCAAAACAGTCCGCGGTGGTGCAAGAACAATTGCCAATGAAGTATTAAAGTTTTGCGAAGTTGAAAAAGCAAATAATGGACCGATATTACCGTCTGACAGTTTGACAGATAGAGCGGCCGCCGCGGAACGCGCTGTTACCCGACCAAATTTATATTGAAGGCTCTGACCCTGGTCACCGGACATTCAGTACATTATGTATTGTGTAATAAATTTACAACGTGGCAACTTCTGTTTCGCGACAGGGGCGCCCTCCCGCGCACGCCAAGTTATCGTGGTGGCACTCTACAAGAAATTTGGACAGCGCGCTATTTCTTCTGCTTTCCACTTTGTGGCAATATCACAGTCGATTTCACAAGTGCTCGATTCAAAAACTGTTTTTTTGAAAAATGGTTCTCGACCAGCGAAGGCTCTATTTTCGAATTCGATTCGTGACTCCCGCGGGGTATGCCTCGCCGTAGCTGGACAAGAAATGAAGCAATAACTTACACGTTTGTCTGTTTTTTTTCCATCGCAACCTACCAATATGGGAGTCGTGGCGTACCAATCTAATCTCCGGGAACATGGCCGAGCGCCCTCTGTCTTAGTGTTTGTTTAATTTAGTATTGGTCGAATTATTAACCTCTTAAGTGCCGCGCGCGTGTTTACGCGCCAAACCGTGTGCTTGATTACCTCGCAGAGGCAGCAGATTTTTTTATTTTTTTAAATTTATTTATCATTTGTTATTATTTTCATCTCAGACCCACAAAATATCACACTGACATTGTTACCAGAATACATACATATGAATTAAATACATAAATCTTATAAACTCAAACACGAAATCAACAATACAATATAACAATACAAGAAACAATACAAAAAATTAACAAAATCAAAATAAGTCTCTTCTATTTAGTAGTATTTTTATTAATTCTGTCTTTTGCCCTTTTTTATTAATGTCCTTTTTGACACGACTTTATTAAATATTTTTGGTATGACATATTTTAGTATATTTTGAGTTTGTTCAAATCTTTCAGAACAGTGCTGGATTTTTGTCACAGAGAATTATTAATCAATTAATGTATATTATAGATATCTTACAGAGACGAAATTTAGGGACTTTGTACAGGCTGCATGGAAAGGCGGTTACAACTCATATGTGAAAGCTTGTCACACAATTTAAATATATATACAACTTCCAAAAAATTAGTAAGCATGGTATATTCTATCATGGGTGGAAATGGCGAATGTTACATTGTGTAAAGTGATCACTTAAGCCAACCATAAGATAGGTCATAAGTCTTATGTACACCCAAATGACTTCTATACCTACTTTCCTATAAGAAATACAGTTTCGTCTCTGTGAGATATCTATAATATACATGAACATATTTTAGTTTTCTTTGTCCATACTTATTAATGACCTTCGGCATTCGTAGTCCTTCTTTTACCGTAAATCTGGTACTATGTTTATGAATCAATCTATGCTTATATGCCCCATTTTGTGACATGTATTTAAAGTCAATCTGCTATGTATGGAAGATGATTCCCAGCATTTTATAGACGTCAAGCTGTGCCCGCGGCTTCGCACGCGTAGACTTTAAGTAATTTGTGTATAAACATATAGATATATATCGTCGCCGATTTTTTATAGAAATTTTTGAGTTCTACAACTTCTCTATAGAAAGTATTTAAATATCTATTACATTTAAGGCAGCATTCATAAAAAACGCATCGTTCGGCCATTTTTTCGTCGACTATCTTACATTGAGGATAGAGCGCCACACTCATTCATACATCTTCGCATGCAAGCTCGACGGTTGTTGAGGCTTCTAACGTGATCATCTTTCAGTATCTGGTTAATCTGGTCGTGCCACGTCTTCCGCGGTCGCCCTCTCTTTCTGGCGCCGTCAACACTCACATTATTTATCTTTCCTACCATTCTTTCTTCATTCACTCGTTCAACATGCCCAAACCATCTGAGCGACGCTTTTTTAATTCTATTAATTATGCCAAGATCAGCTTTACATTCATTCCTAATATCTTCATTCTTTACTCTATCATAAATGGATTTGCACATATACGTCTGAGGGATCTCATCTCCACTGCATTCAGTCTACTTTCGTTCGTAAAATAGGTCACAACGTAAAGCCCTTTTATGTTAACCGGATAATATATAGTCTTTGTCCACCCTGAAAGTCCATTCTAAATATTGTTGAAGGAATTTTTGAAATCGGATGAGTAGTTTTGGAGATTACCTCCTACTCGTACATCCAAACTTAACCTTTTAAAATCAAATTAATTAATCAATTAGAAAGACATACATAAAAATCTAATTCACGAAAAAATATTAGTGGTCAGAGTACCGAGGCCGGTGCCATAGCAACCCTCTATGTTTCCGTGAATATATCGACCTTATATATGTAGTTCTCATTTTTATTAATTGATTAATTTTTATTTTTGTCCATAGAGCTATCTACTTTTTTGATACGGTAGTTCAAATTACTTTCCAATGCCACCGCTAGATGGACGCCAGAATTAACCGAATAATTCATTTTATTTGGACATTCATTTATACAACAGATTATATATATTCAAGAACACATTCATATTTGTGAAGTTGTAAATTTTCACAACAAAGTTCTGTGAAATTTTAAAACCAAATTAATTAGTCAATCATAAAGACATACAGAAAAATCCAATTCACGAAGTTATATTGAATATAGATTATCCTTATAGTTTTGTACTGAAACCCGTTATTTCAGTGTGTAATTTTTTAAGCCCGTGGCATTTAGAAGGTTAATACGCAGGTGGCCAGCGCTATCAGGTAGGTATTTTTTTAACTCGTCCGCGTATACTTGTCGTGTTTAATATTTAAAATTTCGTGTGGGATAGGTCTTGGAGGAGAGGCGTTTTGTTGAGGCTTGAAATGATTTAGAAATTAATCAAGTCCCTCGGTGTAGGTATCTTGTATATGGTAAATATTGGTCGATGTTTCAATTTTTGATTAATTGAGAGTTCAAGGTATTGTACCTACCTGTTCACCGTGTCTGCGTACATATTAATTTCAATTTTTTTTAGGGGCAGTTATGTTTCCAGGAAAAGTGCAGCCCTTAACTTTAAACTTCGGATACCGAAAGATTGAAAATAGGGTAAGGGGATGGAGCGGGGTATAAACGCGACCCCAATCAAACTTGCGTTTTAATAAATAATTGAATAAATGGATTTGTTGAGTTCTCAAGTTGTCAATTGTTACTTATTTCACATCATAACATGAGTTACTTCATCTACTTTCGTTGGGTTATTAATAAAGCTAGGTGCTCATTTGATGTAGTTTTTGAATTGTAATATGTATTGTTCGTTTCATTTTATTTCCGTTGTGTGTAATGTGTTAACTCTTACGAAATAATTTCAAATTGAATCTAATAGCAGGGCAAAAAACTGGCCCAAAAGTATTTTTCATATCTACTGTCGCCTCAGAAAGATTATTTTCGACGCTGGGAATGTACAAACGGATGAAAGAAATCGCCTAAAGACTGAGAAGTTACAAATGTTGTGCTTTTTGAACAAAAATTTGCCGGTGGTAAATTTTAATTATTAAATCTCTTGGTAAAAAAAGAACAGTGGTGTATTATTTTTACCTTGTTGAATTATTCGTTTTCGTATTCGTATTCGCCGAATAGTAAGTTTGATATTATATTTATCATTGTATATTTGTATCTGTATTTTGAGTATTTTCTTTCCACTTTATGTCATTATTATGTTTACATCTTTCTCTTTAAACTATATATTTTATTATTGTACACTTTTCCCATCTGTTGTAAAAGCCCTATAGGGCGTTAATTAATAAACAAATAATAAACAAAAAGTAAAAATAAATAAATAAGCTTTGCAAGCAAGATGAAGTAACCGCATCGAATAGAATATACATATTTTTTTTACTTTTGACTGTCTTACTGCACATTAAATTCTCATTTGGTGTTGTATTCCTCGGGACATTTATGAGGACCACAAAAAATGCCAGCTCACTATCATTTATAAAATTCATTAAATCATTTCGCCTATCAAGGAGTAGGTATCATTTTTAATGCTCTTCCCAATGAAATGAAGACGGTAAAAAATTATAGGAATTTCAAAACTTAATTAAAAATCTACTAAAAAATCAATCACAACAGTGCTATGAAAAATAATTTTATTCACAATATATACATACTTTTAAATGTATAAATATTTTTTTAATTTTTATATTTTATAATCTAACGTTTGTTACATTTTATTATTCATACATTATATCCTAATCCATTACTCTAATATGATTCTACTAATTATTACATTAATAATATACCTATGTATATGACAAGGTCCCTCACTTTTAAGCGTTAATATACTCATTCTGTTATTCAAATATATATATTTTATTATTTTTTTTTATTATTTCACACAAAATTTACAGAAAATATGAAAGAAGAAAGACATGTAGTACATTGAGTAGCTTGTTGGTCTTGTGGTTAGGACTCTCGCCTCGTGATCCAAAGGTCGCAGGTTCGAATCTCACTCCAGACAAGCAAAGTTAGTCCTATTTTCATAGCACAAGCGTTTAGCTTAATTTAAAAATAGTAAGAATATTGATGTGATAAGAATTCCGTGTTCGCATCTCTATTTTTTTTTAAATAATAAAAAATGTATCGGAAAGGTAAGAGAAAGAAAATTTAGAGAAAGAAATTAAATTAAATATAAATTACTTAAATTATTACTTATTTTTTATGGGTAATGAATTACTTTCTTGCTTATATTATTATCCTGCTCCCTTGCTCCCTCTTCTCTCTCCTCACATTCCTCCCTCTCCCTCCACAATTACAAATACTCATTTAAAAGGCTAAACCTGTCCTGAGGTGATGATATAAACTATGATACAAGTTAATAATTATAAAATAATACAAATAGATGATACAATGTAAAATAATAATAAGTGAAAATAATAAAGATACCAAGAGTAATGGCAACTATTTATGAGGTAATTCTAACGTGTGTCGCTAAAGTCAGAATAAAAAAAGTAACACATAAAAACCAAGTTTTTTCAATACTCCCATTCTCATTTTCGGGTTTCGCGTCTACAATATGCGTTGAAATATCCATACAACTTGAAAAAAAAAAATGAAAAAAAAAATTAAAAATTTGAAAAATCCAAAATTATACTATAATTATTACTTTTTTTAACAAAAATTTGATAGATCTTCTTGATCGTCACCACGAGTCTGCTTTGCAAAGTTTCAGCTCGATTGGATCACGGGAAAAGGGTTAAAAATCGATCCACAGTTTTTTCGACGGCAAGCCGGCAAGCATGCAAGCAGACGCCACGAATTAATATAAAGGGAGTAAAAACGGTAGCAGTGCAGCGTGCCGCGTGCGCATTCGAAAATAACCGTTGAATTTTACCGCATTTTGTCAAAATCTGACCAGCCAATACGACAGCCAAAGTTGGTTGCACGTATAAGGCACAAGAAAACACATCGAATGTTAAAGATCTAGGTGTTAGATTTCTAAACAACCTTACATTTCACGATCACATAGAGACGATCAGTGGTAATGCTTTGAGAATGTCAGGATTTGTTCTGCGTACTGCCAGGGTTTTCGAGAATACCCGCTACTGAGAACTCTTTACAACTCCTTGGTGCGGAGTAGACTCGAGAGTGGCTCGATGATCTGGGGGCCACATGAGAGCAAGTACTCTCTTATGGTGGAGAAAGTCCAAAAGAAGTTTCTGAGATATCTCTACATGAGAGAGTACGGGCATTATCCTTGGCTTTACCCAACCGAGTTCCTCCAGGGTATGCTTGGCTACAATAGTTTAGAGACTAGAAGGAATGTGTATTTGATTACACATTTTTTATCCATTTTTGCGCCGTCATGATCGAAATACTGAAAATTAATGCAGAGCATGTTTTGCATGTTCCCTAATATTAACCTTAAGATTAGCAAAACATCGTCCAGCAAAGATTGGTTTTCATCACATTCAATATACAGGACCAAGCTGCCCGAATGGTTATGCCTGTTGAAGAGCCACAGCTATGCTAACATATCGCTTTAGAGGTATTGTATATTCCAAATTCAATGTGTCGAAGGGGTTTTCCGAAGCAGGATTCTCCTACAACCTTTGACAAGATATGTATGTGATTTTTTAAATTGATTCCATATTCTTATTTGCCATATATATTATATTATTTATATCTATTAATATCTTATTTAAATATATATACCTTCATAACATAACAGTGAGCTTACAGAAATTTAATATATTTCTAAAATGTCAGATGTTTTGAGATGTCAAAATTTTGATAGATTAAATTATCATCAATATTGTACCTTATGAATTTCCAGCGTCAAATGATTTAGTCAGAATCAGATTTGAGTAATGTAGAATTCTTCAAAACTAAGCACAAATCTAAAAGAAATAAATTATTATTTGAATTTTTCCCAAAAAACCCAATTTCGCTGTCATCTGTGAACCAATTGTTTTGTAAATTTTCGAAATTCTTAGTGACGTACCTATTATACCGACGGAGTAATTCAAATTTAGAAAATATTCCGCGACGTTATCGGGCCGTGGAGTTGCTATATACGTTGCTAATCAAACTTTTCTAATGATTCCAATTTGAAAAAACCAATAAAATTTCTAAAAATCCGAAATTATACTATTATTTATTATTTTTTTAACGAAAATTTGATAGATCTTCTTGATCGTCGCCACGAGTCTGCTTGCCAAGTTTCAGATCGATTGGATCACGGGAAAAGGGTCAAAAATCGATCCAAAGTTTTTGTTGACGGCAAGCCACGAGTTAATATAAAGGGAGTAAAAAAAGAAGAAAGATAGTCTCCAACAGCATTGAGCGGAAGAACCTTCGTGCTATTAAAACGCTTAACACTTAGTGACATCTAACTAATGAATCACTAACTACGGAGTTTCCCACCATTATAAATTCAAGGCGGAGGGTAGCGGCTGATATAATTATTGCCTTTGTCGGCTATCATTTAAACAAATATCTCAAGTGTCAGGTGACTTGCGCCGTTGGTACTTGACACGACAGAATACTACTAAATAATGCATAATGTATAGTGCATAGTGCATAGCCGCGCTCACCGAGTGATAGATCGCACCGCAGTACAATTAAAACTAGCGAACAGTGCAGAAAATTAGGAAAAATTTTTTTTTTATTATACTCCCTTTCTCATTGAATCAGGTTTCGTGCCTGCTGCACGCGCCGGGGTCATTACTCGTATTGATTCCAATTTGAAAAAAACATTAAAATTTCGAAAAATCCAAAATTATATTATAATTATTTAAAAAAATTGAACGAAAATTTGTTAGATCATTTTTACCGGAGCCACGAGTCTGCCTGCAAAGTTTCAGCTCGATTGGATCACGGGAAAAGGGATAAAAATCGATCCAAAGTTTTTCCGGCAGACAACAAACCGCAGACGCCACGAGTTAAACGAAAGGGAGTAAAAATTGACTGAAGGGAAAAACTACATTTCAAAATGAAGACTACAACACACACACGTTCACCAGTTTGAAGACTGCAAAGTGTACACTACATTTGTGGTATAAACTACATGAAGTGAACTAATTGTAGTACTACTAAATTGTAATGACCTACAAGAAGTGCTTTTTTTTCAATACCATGGGGAAGAAGGTGGTTGTTTCAGTTTCCAGAAATTTCTTCAATCCCAAAATTCCATATATTTTGTCATTCAGTGCCGAAAATTTTCTATTCCTTGGGTGGGTTGTTTCGATTTCCAGAGATTTCTCCATTTATCAACATCGACTTCACATAAAAAATGTACTATTTGAAGTATGTACTTTCAATAACATTGAAGTGTATGTACTTTGTAGTGTGCACTACACTTTAAAAGGTGTGAAGTGTACACTTCAATGTAATGTAGTACTACATTGTAGTAGTTAATACAGAGCGGACCCATCACTGCTTGGCACTGTACCAACTCATTGCCTAGGTAGGCTGTTGGGGCCGACTCTTCTCGTTCTCAGGCTGTATCTTCTTCGGTTCTGGGTGTCGCTTCCATCCAGGCCGTTTCTCTGCAGGATCTTGGAGCATGGAGTCATCCAGGAATTCTATGGTCTTCCTCTGGATGACGGTCGATGACGCTCCGTAGACACCGTGTGGTCTGGTGGTCTTCCGCTCGTGTGCCTGTAATGTAAGGATCGAAGTCTCCGTCTCATATCGGTCGAAAATTAGGATTACGATACATTTTCATTATCGAGTAGGTATCGTTTGATATCGATAATGAACGGTAATAAATTTTTCGATTATCGATCACTAGCGATAATGATCGATAATTTTATTTTACTTTATTTACGTAGGTAGAGAAAGGATAGTACACAGTACATACATAAAAAAAAATTGTTTCATTGAATAGGAAATCATAATAATATCAAAAACATGCTCCTCTTACTGCTATACCTAGTATCATTCACCAAAGTGATTACAAATGATTAAATTAATGTTTTAAAGTTATAAAATTGTGTATTTCATGACGGTGTGTAAGTCTGTGTGTGTGTGTATTGTACGTGACTGTGAATGTGAACTTCATAATGAAATGAGAACTAGAAGGAAATAAACAAAAAAAAAATTAAGAGCAAAAATTAAAATTCTGAAATTACATATAAGTTCTGTTTTTACTTAACGTCAGACATTAATTTATTTTTAAAAATTGTCCGCGAATCGAAAAAAATGTATAAATCTTAAATATTATTATAATAATTAAAGGATGTTATTGTCCTATTGATTGGACCATTTTTACAAGCGTTCGTTTTGCTTATGTTGGAGTAGAGAAGTGAAGTGTGTCGTTTCCGGCGGATAGGTGTTCGTTCCAGTCCCGGAAAAGAGACTGACCAATGTCTACAAGACTCTCAAATCTCTTCCCGGATCCTGGATGGAACTCACCGGCAAATTGAAATTAAAACCACGACGATTTCAACTCCAACTTTGCCGATGAATTTAATAGACTGATTCTTTTATCGTTCGAAATGAGGATTAGTAAAACACGAAATGGAATTATAAATTTAGCGATCAAAGGGAAAATTCTTCAAAAATAGCGACCAAAAGGAATAAAGATTTAAAAGCTGGCACGAGATACGTATTACTGATTCGTAAAATTACCAAAAATGCTCCTGCTTTTCTGAGAATCTTATAGACATTTATTTTTTCAAAACAAAATATAAAATTACAAATATCACGTGTGTTCCAAACATTTCTTCATTCAAAATTTTCAATAATTAAATTATAAATTGGCGAGTTCTTATTCACATAAAATAATAAAGAAAAATATAATTTTATTCAATAAATAAACAAGTAGGTACATAATACAAAAACAGTTTCAATTTTGAAGACATTTTCATTTTATACTGCATTTGCTAAATTATTTGTTAAATATTTTGGAGGAAATAGGTGTGTTTAAGTGTATTTTTGTTAGGAGCAATCTACGTAGCAATCTACGTTCCCATTCGGTAAGCTGTTACAGCGATATTTAATGTATTTGAGATTTCTCTTCTGCACTTGTTCCAATGAATGAATGTATCTATTATATTGTGGATTCCATATAGTGGAGGCGTACTCAAGTAGATCTCTGACAAGCGAAATATATATTTATTTTATTTTTATTTATTTTTTTATTCTTAAAATAAGTAATATTATAATAACCTTTATATTTCATAATATATACAATGTAAAATATCAGTAAGTCAAATTTCTAATCAAAAGCACGTATCACAAACTTTCTTAGTTTTTTCTTAAAAATTTTCATATTTTTTCGTCCCTAATATCCCCTGGCAGACTCACATACAACTTCATCCCACTGTACATCACAGAAGTTTGCTATCTTTTTTTATTTCTGAATAGCAATCCTATTTCATATTTTCTTCTTGTACGATGGTCATGTTCATGTTGGTTTTCTCTTATTTTTCTTAATAATTCAAATGTATTGTTGTGTCCATTAACAATTTTATATATAAATAGATGTACATTAAATTTAATTATTTGTCTAAATGTCATTATTTGTAGACTTTCTAACATCAATTTGATTCTTGTGTATCGATTTCTTTTTAGTATAATTCTTAATGTTTTATTTTGGAGTATTGTTAATTTTTTTTTAATTCTTCTTCATTAGCCAGAAATAGTATACTACTGCAGCAGTTGATGTGAGGGACTATTATTACGTTATATATATTTTTGCACGAATCTGTTTTAATATATCTTCTGATTCTTCCCAAAAGTGAAATTCGTTTTGCTATTTTTTTGGTACATAATTTTAAACTATGAACGATATACTTGTTTGTTAAAACTATATTTAGTTCTTCAGAGACTATCAGTGCAAGTTCCACATAATAGAGATGCAGATACAGAAACTAATTAAAGACTTACCTTGCTGTGAATGCATCAATGAATCTTAAAAGGTGATTTAAACAAGATGCAATTTTTGCAATTTTAATTTTTGTATATTTTGAAGGTATATTTTCATAATTCAGTGTGCCGGTAATATATTTTATTTAAGTACAGGTGCGGACACGGATTACGTATCGCATCAATATTCTTACTATTTTCAAACTAAGCTGAAAGCTTGTGCTATGAAAATAAGACTAGCTTGGTAGTAGGTATCCTGGAGTGGGGCCCGAACCACCGACCACCACTAACTATCACCAACTAGCTAATCTATAACTAGTCATTTCATATTTAAAGAATGGTAATAAAAAAACATGGAATTTTTTTAATAGAATTGTTTTTTGTTACATACTAAAATTACGAAATTTTTCGTCAATTTTTGAGGTTGTACATAATTCAACAATGTTTATAAGAATTAGTCAAGTATTAACAATAAGTAAAGATAACAGTTATTATTACTGTTCATTTTATGAAAAAATATTTTAATTAGAAATATAAAAATAATTTTAGAATTCTCTTTTGATTTGATAATTTCAACATTTTTTATCGCAAAATATGTGACGTCACCGGGGGAGAGGAGAGTCACACAAATGTAACTACCTGTGACAAGGACGAGGGGGCTCCAAAAATCATGAAACTCGTGTGACGTATTATATGGATGCCCCTAAATAAATGTTGCACTATGCTTACTGTTGAGTATTCGCAACCATTTGCCGATCATTTCGGCTTTTGGAATTCGCGACCGTTGGCATTAACGTCACGACCCCCGCACCATACCTTACTACGATTCAAACCTACAGCTCAACCAGTGAGACCGTTTTTCTATCGTTACCTACCACCAAATATTGACCGCCGAACACCGTCGGCTTACCTGCATCATCGTATGTGTGCAGAGTGTGAACAGGTATTGAAATAAAATCACCAATTCGTCAGGATCGTAGAACAAAGACGGATGTGCAAAAAATTCCATATTGACTTTTTTAGATCGTTACAAGGAGAAAAAAGAAGCCATCTAATGGTATATAATATTTTTTCTCATTAATTTAACCGTCGTTATACGAAGTCGGTATAACGACGGTTCTGATTTGCGATCGTAGAACAATGCAGCATGTGTAAAAACGTCGTTGTACTGCGCTGACTATATTTAAGTTTTGAAAGGTATCAACTTTGAATAACTAACCCAAGTTTCAAAGGAAAATCTTCAGTAGTTATCGAGCTATGGCATAAAGTGTCTACGTAAATAAAACTTCAAACTGCTCTGCAAATTTGAGAAAAATCACATGCGTCGTTATTCTACGATCATGACGAATTCGGCAATTGGTAAGTCGTGCTTCCTGTTCCTTCATCCATCATATATACAGTCCACTAAATTAATCTCGTTCCTTTTTTTACGTTTACTTTTTTCTGTGAAGGGAGTGAATTACTCCAATAACTGTCTATAAGGTGCAATATTAATTTTAATTAATCTAGCTCATAAATTGTATAGCAAAATAAGATAATAACACAACATGTAGACGCATGATTATCGTTATCTTAGAGCTTATCTTTGTTTTTTATAAAAAAAATAGAGATGCGAACACGGAATTCGTGTCACATCAATATGCTTAGGTACTATTTTCAAATTCAGATAAACGCTTGTGCTATGAAAATAGGACTAACTTGCTTGTCTGGAGTGAGATTTGAACCTGCGACCTTTGGATCACGAGACGAAGTCCTAACCACAAGACCAACAAGCTACTCTATATATGTTATGTTATATGTCACATGTACTTTTTTTTGTATTTTTTATATTTCTATATTAATTTTTATTTGTGTTTTCCAATGTACATACCGTTTTGTTATACTTTGTGTCCGCTTTTATGTATCTTTTGAACATTTTTTTTGGTCACACTATGAAAAATATGAACTTTGTGCATTCATATTTTGTACTTATAGTGTAGCATTTCTTGTATTTACATATGTAAATTGTAATTCCCACTTAATGGATTATAAGTATGTTCCAATTGTCATTTATCCCTGCGCCTTGGAGGCAGAGAGGAGGTTTTGTGTGGACGCCTCCCCGTCCCGCCCGCATTCCCATGAGTGTCAAAAATGCCGAACATGGGTGGCGAAAGTTTAGTGCTAATATGGGAGCTATTGCTCATAGAACGGCCCTGTGTGGTCTCCCCATCTCCCCTCCTTGATTCCCTTCAATCTTATCCCCATTTCCTTCCTGATCCCGGCGATTTGCGTCGGGAATTGCTACCTTTTGTAGGCAGGAAGGCAGTGCTTTATTACTGACGTGTGACTCTGCAGCGTAGCATGGTTGCCATGTACACAGCACAATCTTGTGAAACTGGGTAAGATCACTGTTGCGAGATACGACGAGAAGACGAAGATGTGCACATATTGCTCCATAGAGAAGAACATTTATTTTTTGCCCAATCGTGAGCCACATTAAATAAATAGCCGCTAATTATACAACGTTACTATATATAATAGCTTATTGAGTTGCGGCTCTACGTCACTGCAGTTAATACGGCTCGTAAACAGATCGCAATCTGGCGCAGGCACAATAATAACACTGTTATAATTACGGCCGGCACGCCATTTTGTCGTAATTCGTAATTGGTTAACTCGAAATGGCCGACCAGCGCCACCCGTGATTAAGGAAAGGCGCAGCGCTGGCCGCTTCTTTCGTCACTTTACTGTCAACAGACGGTGACCGCGAGCGGCGAGCCCTGATGACGCAGGTAGGGCTGTCATGTTGGCTTCTTCAACAGCCTTCATTAGTTAAATTAGTATAAACAACTACCAGATTTTAGGTCTACCGGTTTAGAGACGTAACCGCCTCGTCAGGACCAACACTACACTACTATGTTCACAACACTATATACCATAACCATATTTCACCAATATTGAGGAAACCCTCAATATTCCCAATAAGGGAACTTTTCAACATTTTTAACGTCCCAAATATTAATAAAATCTATAAAAATTTTGCGATAGGTACTTCAAATTCACAAAATGTACATTAATAATAGTACATTTGGATGTTTTAGTAATAGACCGAGATCAGCTGGAAATATTTTGATACCTAAATGTAATACTAGCACAGCCCAACACCATTTCTCCAATCAAGGAATATCATTCTTTAATGCTCTTACCAATAAAATGAAGAAGGAAAAAAATTATAGAAAATTCAAAACTAAATTGAAAAATCTTCTACAAAAAACCATCACAATAACGCAATGAAAAAAATCTTACCAAAAACAATCAATATATACATACTTTTAAATGTTATTACAATAGCTTCCTAATTATTAATTTTTATAACTTAATTTAACGTTTCCTCGTGTACATCTTATTTACTTAATCTAATGTCTTAATTTTTATAACTTAATGTAATGTTTCTTTGTCTATATCTTACTTATTTAATCTAATATCTTACACTAACGATTACATATATATGACAATGCCCCCACTTTTAAACACGAGAATAAGCTCTCATTTAAAAGTGGGTAAGAGTGTAATATAAATGTGTATTATTTATATTATTTTGAATACACTCTTAAGTTTGTAAAATTATCACATGTGTGTTAATCTTGTCAATGACAAGCACGCATGGTCTGGTTGCTTACAGAAGACTTTTTTTTTTAAAATAGAGATGCGAACACGGAATACGTGTTACATCAATATTCTTATTATTTTCAAGCAAAGCTAAACGCTTGTGAAATGAAAATAGGACCAACTTGCTGATCTGGAGTGAGATTCGTATCCGCGACCTTTGAATCACGAGGCGAGAGTCCTAACCACAAGACCAACAAGCTACTCGCTACTTAAATAATTACTTATGAAAATAAGTAACAAAATTTACTGTCAAAATGTACGCACATGTTTATCGAATAAAACCATGGAAGCAATAACACTAAAAATATTGTACTTCAATAGTTTCGTTCTAAATATATCAAAGAATATAAAAATACTTAAATTAAACACATTTTTATTTAAAAATATCACTTAATTTAACAGATAAATAACACAATTAATGCGCGGTTCGAAGACGACATTTGGCATGATTTTTTGCCCGGTTTGCGCGGCAAATGAGGTTACATGACAAGTAGAACGCGTTAATTCATTCAAAAACTTGAGATACAACAAAGAATAAGCTTTCTTCGTCTTCTTCTTTCCACTGCTGGATATAGGCCTCTTCCTTATTTTTCCACTCTTCCATGTTGTTTGCTAATTGTAGCCATTTCTTTCCCCCACGGTGACTACATCATCGACCCATCTCTTTTGAGGTCTTCCGATGCCTCTTTTATTCTCCCAAGGTCTCCATTTCAGAACTCTGGGAGACCATCTTGTAGCATCCTGTCTGGCAACGTGTACTGCCTATTGCCATTTTAGCTTCGCTAAACGATCAATGATATCCACTACTCTAGTTCTGCGCCTAATTTCATCGTTTCTAATTCTATCTCTTGGGCTTACTCCAAGCACGGATCTCTCCATGGATCGTTGCGTGCATTTGAGCTTTTCTACGCTTTTCTTTGTAAGGGCCATAGTCTCCAATCCATACGTTATCACCGGCAGTATGCGTGATTCAAAGGCTTTTCTTTTTAGGCTAATCGGGATCTCTTTGTTCTCGAAGATATGTTTGAATTTGCCAAAAGCAGCCCAGCTCATTACTATTCGTCTTGGCATAATACTGGAATAAGCTTTAAAAACCCATAAACGCGGGTAAAATAGGCCGAACTCACATACGCGTTTAGGGAGCGCAGATCTCAATTTTTCAATCAGAAAAAATAAATCAGTTTTTGACTTCTTTTTGCGGCTGAAAATGCGGCGGTTCGGGCAGCCCTGACCGGAGTGATTTGCGAATGGCGTGATGAGCATTATTACGTCGTTTTGAATCTCAACTATCTGATCGAGAGCCAGAGAAGTCAAACGGTTCACTTAGGCCACCCGGCACTCGAGTGATTAACCCGTTGAGCGCGGGGTGTGGTGATTACACCTCTCTGCTCTAGAGTCCCGATGTAATTTTCGCGACTGCGAATAATTACATAGTTTAGTGGAAAGGGATTCATTCAGACACTTTTATTTCGAGAGACCGAAAAATTTATGTCATTACGTCCTTTCTTTTAACTCGTGGCGTCTGCTTGCTTGTTAGCTTGACGAAAAAAGTTTGGATCGATTTTTAACCCTTTTCCCGTGATCCAATCGAGCTGAAACTTTGCAAGCAGACTCGTGGCGACGATCAAAAAGATCTGTCAAATTTTCGTTAAAAAATAATAATAATTATAGTATAATTTTGGATTTTTAGAAATTTTATTGGTTTTTTCAAATTGGAATCATTAGAAAAGTTTGATTAGCAACGGCGGCTTTCGAAATTTGAATTACTCCGTCGGTGTACATAATAGGTACTTCACTACGAATGTCGAAAATCTAAATTGACAAATGTTTTTAGAATTTAATCTTCAAAGCATGAAGTGTCTTATCAAAGCTCAAAACATCCGACATTTTAGAAATATATTGAATTACTGTAAGTTTAGTGTTATGTTATATGTTTTAATTCGTCTTTAATTGTTGTTATATTTTACAAAGAAAGGGAGTATAATAAAAACTTGGTTTTTATGGGTTAGTTTTTTTTATAAGTATATTTACTTGCTTACAATGTAAACATTTTTTTTCAATAGTTCGACATTTTAAAAAAATAAGTCAAAAATATTGAAAAAAAAAGCTAACTTTGATATTGCGTAACTCCATAAATATTGACATTAAGTCATCTTTGCCTGAACATTCTCATTAACATGAGTAATACAGAGAAAGTCCAAAATAAGTTTCTTAGATTTATCAATAATAAACTTAACATACCTTCAAGTAATATCGATTACAATATTCTTAGATCTTTTAGATAAACTAGAGACTAAAAGAATAGTGACGGACTTTCTCTTTTTACACAAATAAATAATATTTATTACACAAATAATAAAGGGTACTATCGACTGTCCTCAACTCCTATCCTCAACATATCTGCTTGCGTCTTCCGTCTCGAATAACTAGAAGTCATGCAGGTTTTGCCGTGAAAACTGCAGCTACTAACTTTTTCTTTAATTCCCCACTGCAAAGGCTTCCTAGACTAGCAAACAGATACGAGCAACTGGACGTCTTTGTCAATAACTGCATAATATTCAAACATATATTAAAGGGTGTATTGAAAGATTACTAGTATTTGTCGAATTGGACTTAAATAATTGATTTGTATTTGACTTTCAAAGCTTGTGCTATTTCTTCTTACTCTACATTATTACTTTTATTGGTTTTAAAATATCTACTTTGCTTTGTTTTATATATATTTGCTTTTTACTTTATATTATATTTATCTTTATATATTTGTATCTTTATTTTAAATATTTTCTTTTCACTTTATATCATTATTATTTGTTATTATTTTTTTCTTCTCTAAACTATATATTCTGTTAATGTATCTGTTGTAAAAGCCCTATAGGGCGTTAATTAATTAAATAATAATTAATTAAAAAAAAAAAAAAAGTATTATGAACTGGCTCTGTTACACCCTGTATATAAATGTGTGTTTAGTACATAAATGACTATTGAAAAAATACATGAATGGTATAACTCGAAATACAAGCAGAAAGGATAAAGCATTAGACTAAAAGTACATGTGATGGATACATACGCAAGAAAAGTTAAGTGAGAGTACAAATTTGGTGAATAAAATACTGTGTTTGTAGAAAAATAAGGAGAAATCAATATGAGAAGAATAACCCTACTAGGTAAGTTCTTTAATCTCAAACATTATGTTCCAAGACACACACGTTTTGCTTATATTATAGCTTAGTAGACTCAATTGTAAACTATCGCCTAAACTCCTACGGATTGACATTTCCATCACATTTAGAAAAAGTAAAACAACTACAATTGAGAACTATTTAAACTATAGCGAATAAAATAAGCATATAAGGACCAACCGGAAAACCTATTCAAAATGTGTAAAATCTTACCGATCCAAAAACAACTTTACTATAAAATGACACTGGAAGAATACGAGGACAGATTTAAAACACCAATACATTATGAATATACGACAAGAAAAATAACGAATAAAAAACTAGAAATAAAAAAAAACAAATAATTGTTATGGAGACAAAACCAAACAGTGCGTAATTCTAAAATTATTCAACAAGCTACCGGATGAAATAAAAAATGTAACGGGACAAAAAAATATTTAAAAAATATTAAAGAAATACTACAGTGAATTGTGAAGTGGATAGGAAAAGCAAAAATTAGTTTAATATTTATTTATTTATTTATTTCTTTTGAATTTATTTATACATATAAATGAAGGTAGTTGCTTCACTAGACAATGTCTGTTCTGAAGCAACTACCTGTACAGTTTTTTTTTTAAGTTTGGACATTAGTAAGATATAATATATATAATACACATATATACACACACATATTCATACACATATATATACATATATATATACATATATATATATATTTTGCTAAATGCGTACTAACCTAGTATAGTTTCCGAACTAATATTGTAGCTTATTATATAATTTATATAATTTAAGTACAAGTAAGTACCTAAAGAAATGTACATACACTTATTATAATTAAATCCTTGCGTTTAAACTGTAAATACAGTTTTGTAAGAGGTAATAGAATAAAAAAAAATAACAGTAAAGAAGAATTGAATATGAAGATACGAAGCCCAAACGAAAAAGAAAAAAAAGGAACCCATAAAAACCAAGTTTTTACTATACTCCCTTTCTTTGTAAAATACAACAATAATTAAAGACGAATTAAAACATATAACATAACACTAAACTTACAGAAATTTAATATATTTCTAAAATGTCAGATGTTTTGAGATGTCAAGATTTTGATAGATTCAATTATCATTAATATCTTATCTTATGAATTTCCAGCGTTAAATGATTTAGTCAGAATCAGATTTGAGTAATGTAGAATTCTTCAAAACTTAGCAGAAATCTAAAAGAAAGAAATTATTATTTGATTTTTTCCCAAAAAACCCAATTTTGCTGTCATCTGTGAACCAATTGTTTTGTAAATTTTCGAAATTCGTAGTGATGTACCTATTATACCGACGGAGTAATTCAAATTTAGAAAATATTCCGCGACGTTATCGGGCCGCTTCACTAATAATCAAACTTTTCTAATGATTCCAATTTGAAAAAACCAATAAAATGTCTAAAAGCCCGAAATTATACTATAATTATAAAAAAAAATTAACGAAAATCTGATAGATCTTCTTGATCGTCGGCATGAGTCTACTTGCCAAGTTTCAGCTCGATTGTATCACGGGAAAAGGGTCGAAAATCCTTCGAAGTTCCAAAGTTTTTTCGACGGCAAGCAAACAGACGCCACGAGTTAAAAGAAAGGAAGTAATGAATCCATTTCTTTTAAGTAACAATGTTATTCGAGAACTTTTGTAATTCGATGCTCGAGTCTCTGAACAGAGCGATACCCAGCCTAGGCTGACCAGGAACATGCAAAGCCTGGTTCTGCGTTTAAGGCCAGTGCTGGGACATATCCTCAATCGTCCAGCACAAAAAGTGGCTCCTGCTATAAGGTTCGAGTGGGTAACTACCTTCAGGAAGATATTACCAACTCCTGACCAGCCGACAGCTCACAAACTGATACCGGCATTAAGAAATTTGAAGACTACGCTTCTCCAAGTGTCCTGAGTGATGCAATCAATTATTTTTCGTAATTATTGTCTTCCGAGAATTCAGTTCAATTTCAATTCTATTCTATTTTATTTTAAATTAGACAGACACCTCAAATGGACCTTTCAAATAGACAAAGTAATTGACTCAATGAATAAACTGAGCAGCCTATTCCACAAAATACACGAAATCACACCGAAGGCCGTAAAAATTCTGATGTACCAGGCATACGTCAAGAGTAGAATAGGATATTTGATACCCTTCTGGGGAACCGGAAACAAAACTAACCTAAACAGACTCCAACGACAGCAAAACAAAATACTAAAAATGGTCTATGATCTGAAATACCTGACACCAACTGAAACTGTATACCGTATAACACAACATTAAACATTGAAAGCATTACAAAAATCGAAACACTTAAAATCATTTATAAACTAGCAAATGGCGAAATACAAGACTAAGAAATACCTAACATTACACAAAATACACGAAAAACACCAACACAACACTAGAACGGCTCAAAACTATCACATAACACACGCCAAAACAAAAAAAGGACAATCACGTCTAATTTGCAACAGATTAAAACTATACAACGACCTACCACAACAGACCAAACAACTGACTACTGACAAATTCAAAACAGATGTGACAAAAATGCTAAAACTCGGCCAATTATAAAAAATGATTTTGTATTAATTGTATTGTTTTAATAACTCATTTTTCTTTATTCAGCCATAACATCTTCATTCGTAACTGTGTCCACCCAGCTTATTTTGAGAATTCTTCTGTAGATCCACATCTCGAATGCCTCAAGTCGCCTTATCAGTTCTTCGGTAAGCGTCCATGCTTCCATTGCATAGAATAATACTGAAAACACGTAGCATCTGACCATTCGAATTCGTTACACAGGAGTTACATTGCCAAAATGCAGTAAATGTCTAGTCTTAAGTAATTCTGTATAATTCTTCTCCTGGTACTAATAAAAATTAGCGAAAATTTTCAGTCACCACAAAAGAGCAAATCGTCACTCTTTGAGAACCAGGTCCATGAGATATAGAGCCATTAAGACGCGCAGCTTCGCGGCCAGCGAGGCGAGCACGGGTACACTGGTAACTGGTGAGGTACCTACCCGTGCAGACAATGGCAGGCGGACACACAAGGGTACGCTCGCGTGTACCTTCGACCAAACCGGTGCGGGTCCAAGCTAACTGGTCGTAAGGAGGAGGAAAATGGCTATTTTTAAGTGATAATTCGATTCTATAAAAATATTTTTGAAGTTATTTTTTTAACCGCATTGAAGATGAAACAAGTGAATCAAAAATAAAACCTTAAAGAAAAAATATTGCTTTAAAAATATATAAGAGATATCTCGTTACCAACGGCGACATCTGTGCTGGTTTATGGGAATGACACATTTTTCGACCACAGGTGGCGGTAGTAAAATATGGTGATGTGGTATTCTATCATATGAATGTTACATTGTGTAAAGTGATCACTTAAGTCAGCCGTACGATAAGGTCGTAAGCCCTACGTACACCCAAAAAGCCTTCCATAGCAACTTTCCCTTATTATTAGGCTTAGCGAACAATTTTTTTCTCCAGATTAGATTGGCTCGTTAGATCTGGATAACTAACTGGACGTCTAGGGAAAAGTAAGATGACTTCTTTTAACAATCAGTCTTCGAGTCCATTCAACAGCAAGGGTGTGACGTAACTTTTTATCGTCCTCGTGGAAACGATGAAAAAAAGCATTAAGGACAGGTCAGGCTGTGAAACGAAAAAGGTTTCGAAGATTATTCCATCTATCCATCCTCAGAGTTACAACCCTCGGTGGGTCCTAGCTGCCTCCAAGAAAGTCCTCCATGCTGCTCTGTCGCTGGCTGCCATCTTCCAGTTTTGCTGCCCCAGGGCCCGGCAGTCCGCAACGACACCATCTAACCACCGCAGTTTTGCTCTTCCGACACTTCTTCTGCCCATTGGGTCATTAAACAACACCCTTTTTGGGGGCTCCAGATCACCCATACGGTGTAGATGTCCCAGCCAGCGCAATCTGTTAATATTAATGAACTTGACTTCGCTGACGTCCTGGTAAAGGTCATAGGATTCTATGTTGTATCGAATATGTTTTTCGAAGATTATTACTCACTATTAATCAGTGTTAGGTTAGGTTAGGTTAAGTAAGTGGCCAATGTGTTAATCTAACCAAATACATTCAATGTAAACGACTGTTGTGTCCACATGTCTATACGCCACACTTGCCCTAAAGCAATATGAAGAGAACAATAATCTCAAAGAAACCTCAAGACTAATTAAAAAGGACATAGACATACTAACTGAGTTGACAAATTGAAATGTTCTTACCTTAAACGCCCAAAAATGTAACTACATTAACTTTGAAGCCAAAAGGAAAACTCATCAAATGGACATAAAATTACACAACGTCTAAACTAGAATGCACAATATACTTAGGACTCATCATAGATAGACACCTCAAATGGACCATTCGTATAGACAAAGCAATTGACTCTACAACTAAACTGACTAGCCTATTCCACAAATTACACGAAATATCAAAGAAGACCATAAAAATTGTGATGTACGAGGCATACGTTAAGAGTAGAATAGTATATACGATACCTCTCTGGGGAACCGGAAACAAGACGAACCTAAACAGACTCCAACGACAACAAAATAAAATACTGAAAGTGATTTAAAATTTGAAATACTTTAAATGGTTTACGGGAATAAAACGTTGATAACATTACAAAAATCGAAACACAAAAACTCATTCACAAGCTGGCAAACGGCGAAATACAAGACGAATACATTAAATTACACAAAATACACGAAAATCATAAACACTACACAAAAACAGCTCAAGACTACCACACAACTTAAGCCAAAACAAAAACAGGACAATCACATCTAATTTGTAAACCACAACAGTTGACTATTTACAATTTCAAAATAAAAGTGACAAAAATTCTGTACTGGTAAAAAAAACTCGTCAAAACTGCTGTAAGCAATATTGACGATTCGATAAAAAAGTCTGCGGCTCGAGACAGGAGTTTGGACGAGTCGGTAAAGAAGTCTGCGGCTTCATCATGCTTCAATGCACAGTATCATATTTAAATACAGTATCTATGTACTGAATTGCATTTAGCTTGTATAAAATATACAGGGTGTACCAGAGCTAGCAGCAGAAACTTGGCAGGTAGATTCCTGACTATGTTATGGGTCTAAAATGTATCATTTTATTCGACTTGTATTAAAGCGAATGAATTTTTCATAATCGACATAAGATAATGAAGTTCAACTTTTTGCAAAAAATAAGTCAGAAATATTGAAAAAAAATGCAAACTTTGATATTGCATATCTCTATTGATATTAGGCCACGGTTGCTTGAACATTTTAGACTCATAACATAGTCAAAAATCTACCTGCCAAGTTTCTGCCGCTAGCTCTGGTATACCCTGTATATGAAATGAAACTTTTTTTTAAATAGAGATTCGAACACGGAATACGTGTCACATCAATATTCTTGCTATTTTCATACTAAGCTATACGCTTGTGCTATGAAAATAGGACTAACTTGCTGGTCTGGATTGAGGTTCGAACCCGCAACCTTTGGATCACGAGGCGAGAGTCCTAACCATAAGACCAACGAGCTAATATTTTGTTGGTCTTGTGGTTAGCCATTGAGCATATGTCTATAGAGAATTGAGCATATAATACAACCACTATAATAATAATTTGTATTATTAATTTGATTACAATTATATTTTGAAATCTACACTAGCAAACAGAAATTAAACAAAAATAACTACGCCCAGAGCGTCTGCAATTTTCATAACACCATTTTGTTAATAACAACCCTAATTAATAATATCCCTGGCCCAAGCGCGGATCCAGGGAGGGGGTCATGGGGGTCATGACCCCCCCCTGGGCTGGGTCCAGGACCTAGGTGGACCACTAATTAAAATACTCACACTCACATTCACTTACTAACTTTTTTATTTTTCAGGTACTACTGTATCTTTAAGCAGAATACTGCAATCGAACTCGATTGATTTAAAAAAAAGCTGACGTAAAATGCGGACGTAATTTACCGACAGCTTTTTGAAGAGGCTAAAGAAGTAGCTGAGCAGCTAGATGTAGAAATTAAATGTCCCAGAATAGTGTCAAGACAAATACATAGGGCCAATAACCAATCTGCTCAATCTGCTGAAGAGTATTTCCGCAGAGCCATATATATACATATACATTCCTCTTCTGGATTCAATAATAAGTGACCTACAGCATCGTCCGTCTCTTGAAATACTTAATTTGTTTCAACTAAGCGTTTTCATGCCAAAAAGCGAATACAGTAATCAAGACATTGAAACTGTGAAACAACTAGCAACCGATTATACATTGTTACTAGATAATAGTTTCTGTCGTTGTAAACGAATATCGGCTGTGGATGGTGAAGTCGCAGCGGAGTCAGGACACACCGCAGTCGATTTCCGACCTTATTGCGATATTGAGATGTATCCTAATATAAGAAAATTTTTATTATTATGGCTACACTACCTGTTAGTGTAGCGACAGCGGAAAGATCTTTCTCTACGTTGCGAAGAATCAAATCGTGGCTAAGAGCTTCAATGGTTGAAGAACGTCTAACCGGACTGCCACTTCTCCACGTCCATAAAAACGTACCCATTGTAGTAGATGAAGTGATAACGCGTTTTGGGAGAAGACGTAAAAGAAAGATTGATTTTGTTATTTAAATATAGGTAGGTATTTTTAAGTACAGTAGGTACTTACATTTATTAATAAAATACCTACATTTTACTTGTAAGTATCTATTATTATCAAAATTAAATGATAACTTCTTGTGACTTGACCACGACTATGTGACCCCCCCTGGCGCCAAAGCTGGATCCGCCCTTGCCCTGGCCACGTATTAAGGTTAGAATTTAAAATCAACTTTTCACAAGTTGAGTATTATTTAAGTTCATTGTACATATGTAACTGTAATAAAATTAAAATATCAGTCTTACGGTTTAGTTTTAAAAATACTTATTTTAAGAAAAAAAATTACAATCAAAATACACATAAATTTCAAAATTAAAATATACCTACCGTAAATAAAAATGACACTTAGCTATAGAACTAAATATATATAATTTCCGCAGTAAAGATAAGAAATAAGTCACATTAATCAGCATAATTAAATTATTAATATGTTAATGAAAGTGTAGAGATATGTACTTATTCATACTGACAACTTACATTATCATTATTTGTACCCGTATTCGCAAAACTATGCTAAATTATACGCCTATTCTCAGTATAATAACACCATTATAATACCTTTCCTAAATATTATATATTTATTTATAAAGGGTGGCCCATCGGGTACGCCGGATTTAAATATCCCAAAATTATTTTATTGTGCGATATTTATGCAATTTAAGCAATTAATTAAACATTTTTTTATTAATCAATTTGAAAAGAAATGCAGAAAATTCAAATTGACGAAAAATTAGGGATGCTTAACTTACTAGACTGCCGTGGGGAAATTGGATAACGTACCATCCCCGGATAGAATGGAGGTCCGTTGGTTCGAATCCCGGTAGTAGTTAACTTCTTTTTTTGTTAATTTGATTTTTACTTCCTTTCTCTTAACTCGTGGCGTCTGCTTGCTTGTTTTCGTGACGAAAAAACTTTGGATCGATTTTTAACCCTTTTCCCGTGATCCAATCGAGCTGAAACTTTGCGAGCAGATTCGTGGCGACGATCCAAACGATCTATCAAATTTTTCGTTAAAAAATATTACTAATTATAGCATAATTTTGGATTTTTAGAAATTTTAATGGTTTTTTCAAAATGGAATCATTACAAAAGCTTGATTACTACCAACTGCGCCAGCGGCCCGATAACGTCACGGAATATTTAAAATTTGAATTACTCCGTCGGTAGGTATAATAGGTACTTCACTACGAATTTCGAAAATTTATGACAATTGGTTCACAGATGACAGCACACTTCGGTTTTTTTTTGGGAAGATATCAAATAATAAAGAGATATTTTTAGAGATTTTTGACATAGATATTTGTCTAGACATGTTTCATTTTCGGTCAATCAATTTTTACATGATGGTAAACTTAATTTACAAAGAAAGGGAGTAAAATAAAGCTTGGTTTTTATGGGTTAGTTTTCTATGTATGTCTTTTCAAATTGATTAATAAAAATTTGTTTAATGAATTGCTGAAATTGCAACTTCACATAATTATATGAATGTGTTTTCTTTAATATAATTTACATAGTAATTAAAGTTGGGTATTTAGGAATGTGAAAATTGATGCTGATGTCCTTGCAGATGCCCATCGTCGTTTACCCATCACACAACCAGCTCCATTTTCTTGACAATAATCTAAAATATCACACAACCAGCTCCATTTTCATGACAATAATCTAAAATATCACACAACCAGCTCCATTTTCATGACAATAATCTAAAATATCACACAACCAGCTCCATTTTCTTGACAATAATCTAAACCCCTAGAACACAAAAAAATGTCAATGGACGCACATGAATTTTTTATAAATTTTTTACTTATATTTTATTAATTATCCCAATTATAATAATTTCGCTGTCTGTTCGTCTGTCTCTCTCCGTAACTTCGTGTAACGTCCGTAATTTCGTTCATATTCGTCGTAATTTCGTCCTTTAATTTCGGTTAAAAAAATGAAATTAAACGGCCGGAGACGGGACTTGAACCCCGGGCCAGCAAACATCTCCTGTGTGGTGTAGTGGCTAGGATAGGTATATGGCTCTCACTTTTTTTCTCATTTTATTCTTGATTTTATTTTGATATCTATTTTATTTAAAATTAGGAGGTATTTATGTCCCGTCAAAAATGATCGTACTTTTACATGTCGGTTCCTAAATAATAAGTAGGTATTTATTTATTTGTAAAAAAAGAAAAGAAAAAAGAAGTATTTATGCTATAAAGTATAACATTTATTCGTTCTTTTAGACGTGAATTCGAACGAAATAATGGAAGCTTGACGAAGTTACGGACGGACAGACAACGAAATTATTGTGTTTGATAAAAGTGTCGTCATTTTTGGCGGGTTACTGCTAGTAGGTATATTATATCAGGCATGAAGACACCTCACTGTGATAGTCTGCTCTGATCATAAAGCTCACTAGGATGACAGGTTCATATATTCATCTTCATTTCGGCACTCAATCGACTGTCCATATATTAAAAAATTAAATTTTTATTTACGCATTAATTTTATTGGTAGTATATAACACTTTTATGGACTTGCGATATTTATGGACCAACAAAAATCTTTGGTCTGTATAATTCTTGAGGAAAAAATATAATTCGTTTTCAATATACACCTACATACAATTTTTAACAGTGAATACGTTTATTGTGCGTTAGAAAATTTCGTAACTTTTTCATATTCTACGACTTAACTGCGTTTTATTACTCCCTTTCTTTCAACTCGTAGCGTCTGCTTGCTTGTCTGTAGAAAAAACTTTGGATCGATTTTTAACCCTTTTCCCGTGATCCAATCGAGCTGAAACTTTGCAGGCAGACTCGTGGCCACGATTAAAATGATCTAACAAATAGTTAATAATTGAAGTATTATTTCGTATTTTCAAAATTTTTTATCACTCCCTTTCGTAGCGTCGCCCGACTCGAGCCCAACGCGTGGGTAAGCGCCAAACATATTTCACCTAGTAAATGAGAAAGGGAGTATAATAAAATATAATAAAAATTTGGTTTTATGGGTTATTTTTTTTTAACCGATACCGCGATCTATAGATACCTACCAGTCGTCTTATAACATTTAGAAATCAAAAAGATTTTGTATACGCGGCTAGTATGTGCCTATTGATCCCGATCCAATTGACACAAGTGTTGTATAGCACCACTGCTGTGAGAATGCGGCTGAAATTTCGGCCACGCGCATTTATCTACTAAGATGATTCGCTTAACGGGGACAACTGAAGCTATTAGGTAGAACACGCCCGCTCTCCAAATGCGTTTGTGCACAGATTAGTTCAACAGAATTTTTATAGCGGTCATGCTACGCATAATACTGATATTTGCGGTAGTCTGAAACGAACTGAATTTTAAAATCAAATTTATTAATCAATTAGAAAGACATACGGAAAAATCAAATCGACGAAAAAATATTTGGCTGCTACCGGGACACGAACACGAATGCCCTATCTATCCGGGAAGGTGTATTTCCATTACGCAATATCAGCCTCGTACCTTTTGTCAATACATCGACCTTATCTGTAAGTCTCATTTTATTACGGACGTTACACAAATTTACGGACGGACAGATAGACAGACATTATTATGTTTATTTATTTATTAGCAAACGCCCTAGTGGGCTATTACAGTACCTACAAGAAAGTTACAAGGATTTTTATATAGGTACCTAAAATAAATAACTTATTAAAATAAATAATTAAAAAATAAATTAAATCAGTAAAACATATTTAAGAAAAATGAACAATATACCTACATAAACAATAATTATTACAAAAGCAAACAGTAGGTAATAATTAGAAACCTTTAACAAATTAGTAATAGAGTAAAATATAGACAATTACCTAAATCAATACACCAAATAAGAAGATAAAATAAATCAAAAAAATAAATTTAAAATATAAAATTAAAACATATTCGAAAAGGAAATGACTTATAATTAGAATGTTTTAAAATGTTCATGGAGAAAAAAAAAATTTAGTCCATTAAACTGTAATTAGTTTAACTGAGATATTCTATGTCTTAGTAATTCTTTAATTCGGGTATGCTCCTACAACGAAAAATGTCTACGAATTCCGAAAATTTGTCTCCAATGTGATGCACGCGTGTTAACGGTGAATTCAATGCATAGTTAGGTATTCCTGTGGGTCCCTACGACGAACACTTCGTGATGTCCCGTTTGTCTTGGTACATTATACGAGACCTTCTGACGCTTGATTATTAAATAAAGTTCATCAAAACATGAATCAAATGCCTACCTACTTTTGCGTACCTACACACCTAAACCTACGCCTAAATGAACAATCAGAACAATTAATTTCCATCGCTAAATTATTCCGAGCAAATTTCCCGCCGCGCAATATCACGCAAATCTCGTCCGCATCCTCAGAAAACTAAATAAATACCATTACACACTGCGCACCAGCGCCTCCACAACCGCATCGCCTGCCAGGCCGCCATGAGCGCCCGGCACACGGTTAATTATACATTTATACAACATAACCTCGAAAACGCATAAAAACCGAGTGTCAACAACTCAATTTATGACCCGGCGAGCAAACCCGGCCTACGCTGATTCAAACGGGCCAATCGCGCGGCGAACATTTCGACCCGGCCAATCAGCGCGCCCCCACTTACACACCCGAGGGCACCGCGGCGCGCGAACGGCGGCGCGGAACGGCCGGACGGACCGAAAGCCGTCCGCCTCTGTCTTCCGCGCGCGCCCCCGGCGAGCGCGAGGGGGACGACGCGACTCGGCGCGTCTCTGGGAAAGCGCGTTTGTTTTTTTTTTTTTATTATCGGCTCCGGGAGAGTGAGAATGTGTTTTTTTTACGACCAGGTACGTTATTGAAAGGGGAGCGGGGCGATTATGATTAGTTCGCCTTTTTTCCGTGCGGACGGGCATGATTAGACTATTTCTGTGTCCGAGAGCGGACAGATTTATCTAATGCCCCGGAATTAGAAAGCCGAGATGGGAACTTTTCGTGTTTGCCCATTAGAGAGACCTCCGGTCGTTAAAATGGCGGGGAGCGGACGACAGAGTAACTGAAGTCATTAGTTTTTCGAGTGTGGAATAGATTGGTAGTGTCATCATCATTATCTCTCGAGAGGCAGTTACCCGGGTAGGTACCTGCCCGCTTAAGTACCGACGCATCCTCTCCGGCTGTCGAATCGTAAATATTGTGTAATTAACTAATATTTCTTGCCGTCGCGCCGTTACCTGCGGAACGAGATCACACACTTATTTCTTGTCTGATTTCATAGTTTAAAAAAGGAATACGTTAGGTATCTACTCATTCCGCGGGCTTGTCAAGCTTTTATTGCTCGTGGTATAATTGCGTGGGGAGGCTCTGTAATCAATGACGCCAAGACAAGATTACTTGCATTTACGGTAGGGCAGGGGAGAGGGTGGGGGGAATCATTAAAAGCAGCACCTAATTTGATTGAGTAGAAGTATACCTAGCTTGCTTGCGGAATATTTTTTAATTAAGATAAATTATTGAAGTCTCGCAGAGACGAAGCAATTTATATGGGAAACGTGTATGGAAGTCTTTATAAGTGATCACTTTACACAATGCAACGTTCACTAATTCCACCGTAAGAACTTCCACACATTATGAAAGTTGCAAATATGTACATATGTTCATTCATCTGTATTCTTTCAAATATTTGAAGGGATCGTGCTAGGGCTACAACAATTCTACTAACAATTCAGATTTAAAGGTTAAGGCGATCGTCCAGCAGAGAGTAAATTGCAAGTAAACAAACTAACAGATTTTGCAATAATTGTAATAATTTTAAGATAATCGTATACTTTGTAATATTATTGAATAAAAAAGAGATCTCAACAGGCCATTCAGTCATAAAAAGCCCACAAAGTGGAGCAATTTTCTTCACTTTTAAAACATCGAAGGTTTGGTAGGTAATTTATTAATCAATTATATAATTTATTTTGTGACATTTTAACAAGATGTTCGTATTTAAAATATATGTAACCTGAAGAATAAATTTTAAAATGAGATACTTCCCTACAAAAATGTGATAAAAAACGTAAGAGAAGGCATGAGAAAAAATGGTGAAATTTTCTTACTCTGCTGGACGATCGCCTTAAGGTACCTACGCTTTAAAATCGTAATTTTCAGTAAAAAATAACACTTTTTTAAGGCGTACCTACCTTAACCTTTAAATCATCTAAGTATATATTGTCTTTGAATTCGGGCCTTATAGTCCTTACATGACATAGTAGTGTACTTAGATTTCGCAGCTGGTAATCATACTTCTATATTCTTGAAGTGGAATATTAAGCGATATTATTTTATGATACAATATTCTAAATACTAACCTACGATATTCTTTCGAATAATTTAACATATTCATTAGAACACGTAAGGTCTATTATCTACTTAACGACCTATTGACGGTATATTAAACAACAAATTAAAAAACAAAATAGAATATGATCAAAATATCTGCTGATTCAGAACTGCACGAATGAGATAAAACACTACGCGATGTTTCATTACCTTCCCAATAGCCGACTAACGGCTGTCTCCGTCAGTTTGAAATTCACGCAGGTTAGTTCAAACACGCTCGATCGTGATTTCGACATGACTGCATCACGGACGATCCTCCATTGTGCGTCGTGATAAGCCAACGCCTCTAGGAACGTGGTCAGAGAGCGCAGGTACCTAATTACGCGACCATTGAGCGTGTCATTGCCCTCGGTCAGTCCACGTCAGTCACTCCACCGCAAGATACAATTCTCTGAAAGGAACCAACACACGCCCTCCAGTTCAATCATTAGTGAAACACACGAACAGACCTTAGGTCATCGATTGTGATGCAGTCATGACTTGTCACTCCGTCAATCGACAATGTTTTTTTTTTGCATTACAGATTGCTCCATTTACAATGCAAGTATATCTTGGAGTACCTAAATTGAGGCGATCCGTTGCTTGATGTATGATAAATACGTCGACGTGATCGCTCAGTTCATTTAGGAGTTGCACACTGCGCGTTATGGTGTGCTTATCCATTACATCCGTTCCGCATTTTGGCACATGAAATAGCGCGTGACCTCGATTTCGTAAATAATTGTTTGGTACAAATAGGGCATAATTCTCTAGAAGATTCGGGGCATCAATTATATTTCTTAAAATTTGAACCCCCAACATGACTAGGCCCTCCTGTCTGCGCGACTCGAGGCTACGGTATTTGCATACCCTCAGCAGTAGATACTTCATGGTTGATGAGTGTAGAGGATACTCTCCTGTTCTGCGCATGTATAAGTAGCGCAAGAATTTCTTTTGAATCTGCTCAATCATGTCGATGTATTTCCTTTGGTGTGGGCTCCACACTGCCATTCCATATTCCAATTTTGAACGAATGATGCAATTGTACATTTGCTCGATGCACTTCTCATTCGAAAATTCGTTTGATATATGTGTTACGAAACCTAAAAGCTTATAACACGTTGTAACTAGTTGGTTTATGTGACTTGAGAAAGTCAGTCTGGCATCAAAGACAATACCGAGATCCTTGATCTCAGCAACGCGTGAAATTTTTTCTTCATTGATCGTATAATCGAACTTTATTATTGTTACTGAACGACCATAAGTAAGACATGCACACTTTTTTATATTAAAATATAGATTTTTCTCCTCAGTCCAGTCCATTAACACATCTAAGTCTTTTTGTAAATTAATACATTCACGTATAATCGTAATCTTAGAATAAAATTTCATCAAAGGTCATCCGCAAAGAGCACACATTTCGCTGTTTTTATCCTGTCTTGTATATCGTCTATCATAATCAAGAACAGTAAGGGACCAAGGGTTGATCCTTGCGGAATTCCTGAGTATGCTGGGAAAACTGTTGAGCATTTGTCTTCTATAGATACATATTGGAATCTGTCCTTCAAGTATGATGCAAAGAATTTTAATATATTGTGGTCTAATCCGTAATGATGTATATATCTTAGAAGTATACCTATCGCGATCAACTCGGTCAAATGCCTTTGAGAAATCTGTGTATATAACATCAGTCTGGACTAAGGCATCCAATCCTAGGGCTATATCACGAAATACGATAAGGAGATTCGCTGTTGTAGAACTCTTTGTTAAAAATCCATGTTGGCCACCTTTTAATAGTTGTTAATAGTTTCATAGTTAATAGCTGTTGCCAATTTTCAAATTAAGAGTTAAAATTAAGAGCCAGGCTCGAGTATGCTTGGCTACAATAATTTAGAGACTAGAAGGAATGTGTATTTGATTACCCATTTTTATCCATTGTGGAGCGGTATGATCGATAATCCTGAAGTTATGCGGAGCATTGGCTTGTATGTTCTTGATAATCACCTAAGACAGCGTCAGCATTGATTGTTTCACATTCCAATATGCAGAACTAATCTATCGATGGTTATGCCTGTTGGAAGAAACACTACTATGCTGAACAATATTACTCTGGAAATTGATCTGTTCCATGTCTCTGAGAGGGTTTTCCGTAGCAGAATTCTCCTACACCTTTGATATGAATGAATTTATATACATATTTATTTAGATATTTTATTTCTTCGGTTTACACCTATTACAATCAAATAAATATATATATATATATCTAGATAACAGTGTACATTATAAATGTGAATAATATCTGCTTACATGATCGTTTAAAAATGTATACATATACTTACATTCATAAATATGAAATTTATAACACAATATCTCTCTGTACAAGTACATAAATCACAAATTAAGTAAAGGCAATTGTAAAGTGTACATCAGTAAGAACAAAGACATATATTCATATGTGTATTAACAAAGTTTAATCAAATAAATTAACGGTAAAGTGTTCGCTAAGAAGATTTCGGTAACGACTTAAATTAATGTTGAGAATATCTTCAATTTGTGCATACTCGTTTCCTAAGATGAAAAATCTGTTGATCGTGGAGTATTTTTGGTGAAATGTGTTGCTTTTGTTGCAGTGAAAGAATGCTTGTGAACGGTATTTCTAGCCAGTATGTAAAATGTTAGATATTTTGTTCATTGTATATTTTCTCACTTGTTAATAATATTTACAAATTAAACATATGTTTTTAATGTAGGTAAATGTTAACAATTGAATTGAAAATTGAATTCAGCATCAAACCTGAAATTTTTTCTCTATATGTACACTATAGTAGGTAAGACGGTTTTGATAAGTATTACGATATTTGAGTGAGGGGGATTTTGGCTGGATAACAGGTACATCGTGAACAATTTTCGGCGTGGTGGGGGAAGGTTTGCGCATGTACACTCCATGCTACTTCACCCCTGAGACCCAAAATTTGTCTTCTGCGCAGCTGTATTCGATGTTCAAGATGTTTGCCGGCTGCTGTAATACAGGTACAAAATATTAAATCGATTAAAGAGTTAAGGTTGTTATTACGGTCGTTACATATTTAACTGTAACTGGTTACGGATATTTTATACGAACCGTATGTTTTTCCGAGAAACGATTCTCGACGTTTCGTTGAATTCTTATTCAACGTCATCAGGAGGACGACCTTTTCCTGCGTAGATAGAGGGCGGACAACAGAACCGCACCTTATACCCAGATTAGTGAGGGAGTCCATTGAAATATACAAACATCCCAATTTCAATAGAGATGACAGTTACAAACTATCAAGTATTTGGCGCCCTGTTCTTACGACATTGATTCAACCCTTGAGAGACGTCGTAGTAAAGTCCGCCGACGTAACTAGTACATATTGCACACTGGCGACCTCTATTGTAGAACAAGTGATCACTCCACAACAAAGTACGCATAATTTACGCCCTCGAAAGCGGTAATCAGTCCGCCCTCTACCTCCGCGAGTAAAGGTCGTTCTCCTAATGACGTTGAATAAGAATTAAACGAAACGTCGACATTCGTTTCTGCATCGTGCGACATCCGCAACCAGTTACAGTTAAATATATTAATTCGAATTATAAGCTGGAAAATTATGTGAAAGAAGGAAATAGAACAAATGTACATGTGTTAAGTAAAACGGATATTCTATACCTACGAACCTATTATACTGAGAAGCAAATCTCGACGTTTAGCTGAAGTCTTATTCAGCATCAGGAGAGCGTCCTATCACGGCAAAGGTGTAGGCCGAACTGATTATTTATTTCGAGATCGTAAATTATACGCGCTTTGTTGTGGAGTGTTTATTTCTTCTACCATAGAGGTATAAGAAGTGAACACTCCACTCCATAAAGGAATTTTACTATAAAGAAGTTACGGACGTTAAACGTAGTTACGGAGACAGATAGACAGACACACGGACGGACAGACAATGAAATAATTATAATTGTGATTCGAAAATTATAAAGATGTTAACAGATTTAAAATGGTTTCCTGTGAAATAAGGACCCAAGCTAAATACAGTGGTTTTCATATAGAAAATCTTAAACGATAAAATGCCAAAATACATCAAAAATAGAATTATAAATAACACAGATAGGTAGCGGACATACCTAATACGAAAAATTCAAACGAAATGAGAATTCCAAACAGAAAGAATAAAAATAAGGGTAGTTTTTTTAAAAGGTAGATATACAATTTTAAAATGATATAAAACCCTTAAAAATCGTGACATCGACTTTATTAGAAAATAACATTATGCCAATGTTGTTTAAACATGATTCGAAATAAATTAGCACAACTTGCAAGCATTGTTCTAACCCAACCGAGCACAAATCAGCTTTCAAATTGGGTGTCGCTGGAAAAAATGTTGCCAATTCAGAAATAAAACTTCTAGAAAATTACACTTTATATAGAGTGGCTTGTTGGTCTTGTGGTTAGGACTCTCGCCTCGTAATCCGAAGGTCGCGGGTTCGGATCTCACTCCAGACCAGCAAGTTAGTCCTATTTTCAAAGCACAAGCGTTTAGCTTAGTTTAAAAATAGTAAGAATATTGATGTGTCAGGTATTCCGTGTTCGCATCTCTACATAAAAAAATTGGCATAAAATTAACTTTCCAAAAATGTCAATACCATGACCAACTAACTAACTAAATTACCATCACGCCGTTTTCCCGTGTGGACAGGTAGAGAGGATAGAGCGCCATACTCTTCTGTCCTGACATACATCTTCGCATGCAAGCTCGACGGTCGTTGAGGCTTCTAACAGGACCATCTTCCAGTATCTGGTTAATCTGGATGCCACGTCTTCCGCGGTCGCCCTCTCTTTCTGGCGCCGTCAACACTTGCATTATATATCTTTCTTACCATTCTTTCCTCATTCATTAGCTCAACATGCCCAAACCACCTGAGCGACTCTGTTTTTATTCTGTGTATTATGCTACGATCAGCTTTACATTATTTCCTAATATCTTCATTCTTTACTCTATCATACATGCATTTGCCGTACATACGTCTTAGGGATCTCATCTCCACTGCATTCAGTCTACTTTCGTTCCTCTTCTGCCAGCTCCAGGCTTCACTTTCATACATTAGTGTCGGGACCAGAACTCCATCATGACCAAATGTGTTTTATAAATAGATAAGTTCTGTTATAAATAGAGAAATGTTTATTTCACAAACGACTAAAGGAACACAATAATCTAACAAAGAATGTTAAAAAAAACTGAAAATCAATGTGTTCAAGAAGTACATAAGGCAGACTTTCACATCACAAAAAAATAGAATCAAACATAATAATTTCGTTGTCCGTCCGTCTGTTGTCCCCGTAACCTCGTGTAACGTCCGTAATTAAATTCAAATTCACGACTAAAAAAACGGCCGAAGATAGGGCTTGAACCCCTGCCACCAAACCCCAACCAGCTGATTAACGCGTGTGTCTACGGTCGCCTCTCCGCAGACCTCCAAAAAGATGACTTAAATATATAATAGGGCTTACCAAAGAAGCGAACCAATGCAAATTTTCAAATTAAAAACTGAGTTTTTGAATATTCTATATTAGTTACTGATAATGCATGTTTTATTAACTAAACAAAGTCATGTAGGTAATTAAAAATAATAATATTAATAGGGTATCTCATAGCTGGTAGCAAAAAAATTCGATGTCTTCTTTATTCAATTCTAAATAGAACATATAAGGGTGTGAAAGCAAAGGAAAAAATTTAAATCATACCCAAAAATTAAAAAAATATTTTTTTAGGATTACTAATTTAAAATGTAGGTACTGAATTCTATATTTTATGTAGCTATCTCTTCCAAAATCATGTTTCCTATAAAATTTAGAATTCAGTAGATTATAAATTGGAAATGCGGTCACTATGGGGCTCATGTTTAAAATTTTTAGTCGATAGAGTGAGGAATGAACACATTAGAAGTGAATGTAATGCTGGCTGTAGTGTGGTAGATAGAATAAAGAAAGGAGTGCTGAGATGGTTTGGTCATGTAGCACTTATGAGTGAGGAAATAGTGTTTAAGAAAATATATGGGGCGAATGTCGAAGGCAACAGGATTAGAGGGCGTCTGCTATGATCAAATGCTACAAATATTGGAGGATGGCCTTCTTAAAACCCTCAACAACCATATAGCTTGCATGAGAAGATGTACGAATGTTGCCGAAGCAAAAGTGGTGTGCCACGATAGAAGAATATGGCATTCTATCCTCTCTGCCTACCCCTGCGGGAAAACGTCGTGCTGTTAGTTAGTTATAAATTAGTAATCCTCATTTTTATTGCCCTTACTTTTCAAGATAGCGACATCAAATTTACATTTTTTTTTTTCAATTTCTGATTTATCGTGAAATTAATTTATCTACATCGAATATTGCAAATTCATTTGATTCGATATAAGTAAAATTGATCAAAATTTTGCATAAATTTTATCCGGATTTTTTGCAAGGTTTTACCAAATCATTTCATTTGACTTGTGTTCAAGCGAATGGATTTAATATTCGTTATCTCCTATATCTTAATCTCCACCGCCGCTGGGTATTCGTAATTGTCAAATAGATCCGTATTAGCAGCTCTCGCGCGTTCGTTAATGTCAAATAGATTTAACTAATAACTATTATTTTATTTGACTTGTATTAAAGCGATTGACTTGTACTTATTAAAGCGAGCGAATGAATACATTTTATTACAAAATGTATTCATTCGCCAGTTGGTAATTTCTTCCAACCAACTACACAATTTAGTGTAGCAGATGGATGGGGACAAGAAAGGGTTAAACTATGTTTTAAGAAAGATAAAATCGCTTTATCATGTGATATCTATGTATAGTTGATTCCGTAGCCTAGACCAGCGGTACTCAATCTTTTTTTCTTCGGGCCACATACATATGTTTGCTAAGCTACGCGGGCCGCAACATTATACTGAAAGGGCGAAAAAAAATCATATAGGGAAAAGCAGTATTGGTTGAAACCTATTTTATTCAAGATAAGGGCGCCGACACTAGATTAATCAACAAATATTTTTTACTTAAAGCTGGTACGCTTATCGGCACACCAGCTCAAACATTAACAAAAGCGTATTTCCCTACATGAAATTTATTTTACAGTACGGCCACTCTATGATGGCACTTTTGACGTTTAGACTTACATGAAGTTTCGTAATTAATGACAGCTAAACATTGGAGGACAAATGCTATAATTTATTGCGCGAACGCCAGAGTAGTGATGTCCATCAACATTAAATATGGAATGAACGAAATGATTCAAAATGTTATAGGATAATGATTGCCTGTATAATATGCGTAGAATACGCAGAATAAGTATCCAAAATAACACAACAAATCTGACAGATCGATTGTGCCCTCTAAATATGATCTTTTTCTATGGCTTTATTAGAGGGCAAAGAAAACGGCTACAAAACAATAAAAGACGGATCAGACTGGGCTAATGTAGTGAATAGAACCGTGCGACGAATAAAGGAAGATTACGAAAGAGATATTAGAATCGATAATATTTTAGATAATGATATTATAATTAATTTAGGAAATGATAGCAGCGACGATAGTTCAATGGAGAGTGATAGTAATGGGGATGAATCAGATTGAAACATACAAGTAAATATTTTTATCTAAGAAAAATGTGTTTTATTATTCTTCTATAACCTTTTTTATGTACAAAGACTTTCTCAACTCACACCGTGCGACGAATTTTTTTTTCGACTGAATTTTTTCGTTAATGATTTTAAGTGTGTCACAACACTATTACGATCTGTCAAAAATGCCATCTTACGATGGCTCGAGCATAATCATATCTGTATACTCAAAATACAATAATGATAAAAATAAAACTCAAAACTAACGTACATCCAAGTGTTTATTTTATTTTAGCGTCTTAAAAAAACAATAAATTAATAAACGCATACAAAAATATGATTTATGATTAGAAACTGAATAAAATACAATCTGTTAAATTCTACAAATAATCTAGACATTTTTACTGACAATTTGCTTTTGTTTAAAATGAAACTCCGTAATCTCATTTATGACTATTGATTTGATACTTCTTTAATTGAATCCCATTCCCTCCCTCTCCCCACCCCTCCCATTTTATGCATTTTCATAATTTAAATCTTTGAAATATTTATTATTTATCACATATTCTTTATCATTGTTTTTTTTTACCAGCTTCGGGGAAACTTTACTGGTCATACACACGAATATTTTTTTTGATATTATATATAAAAAAAAAAATTCTACTGTATGTTTCCCAAATAAAATAAAATAAAATAAAAATAAAATAGAAACGGATTCTTCTTCTTCACCTTATTACAGACGTAACGGGGGACGAGATTATATATAAAAGAAAAAATCGTCCAGGGTTGCATAGACCACATTGTGGCGGGAAACCACCACACGATGCATTAAAAATACAATACTAATTTGTACAAACCAATATATATATATATATATATTGTGTAATTATTTGAATGATGAAAAAAACTAGGAATAATATTCATAGATTTCAAAAAAACATTCGATACATTGGAACACGAGATTTAATGACGTTAATGGATGAATGTGCAATACGAAGACCACTAAAAAATGACTGAAAAATTACACGACAAACACAAAACTTATACTCTGTGGTTGAAACTATTTATAACAGATTGTTAGTTAACTTTGTAAAAACCACTACCTGATTTTAGGTCTATCGGTTTCGAGACGTACCCGTCTCTTCGTCAGGACCAACACTACACCACTGCTTCACAGCACTACACACTTAAACCATAGTATTGTTACACTTCCACCAATAATTGATCACATGCGTGTTAGTCTTGTCATGGACAAACATGCACATGAAACACCGATCAGAGCGAATGACGTTACGCCTCAGTACCTATCACCGTGTCTTTGAACCGTTGCCATAGACCCAATGCAATGTTTACTGAGGCTCGATGTCACGTAGACGAAATGACAGCTGCGGGCGTTTTTGCGCGAAATTAAATGTAAATTATGTAAGTGAAAATGCAATTATTTGCGTAAAACAATAATATTATTTACAGTAATAGTAGATGTGTACCTACAATATAGAATGTTATTTCAAAATCCGTCATAATGCTATTGTCCATATATATAGGTTGAAAAGCCATGGTGACATTACGCATCCCTGTTGGACACCTTTTGTAATATCAAACCATGACCTGAATCTTCACTTTTTACTCCCTTTATATTAACTCGTGGCGTCTGCTTGCTTGCCGTCAACAAAAACTTTGGATCGATTTTTGACCCTTTTCCCGTGATCCAATCGAGCTGAAACTTGTCAAGCAGACTTGTGGCGACAATAAAGAAGATCTATCAAATTTTCGCTAAAAAAAATTAATAATTATAGTATAATTTCGGATTTTTAGAAATTTTATTGGTTTTTTCAAATTGGAATCATTAGAAAAGTTTGATTAGCGGCCCGATAACGTCGCGGAATATTTTCTAAATTTGAATTACTCCGTCGGTATAATAGGTACATCACTTCGAATTTCGTAAATTTACAAAACAATTGGTTCACAGATGACAGCGAAATTGGGTTTTTTGGGAAAAAATCAAATAATAATTTATTTCTTTTAGATTTCTGCTAAGTTTTGAAGAATTCTACATTACTCAAATCTGATTCTGACTCAATCATTTGACGCTGGAAATTCATAAGGTACGATATTGTTGATAATGGAATCTATCAAAATCTTGACATCTCAAAACATCTGACATTTTAGAAATATATTATTAAATATCTGTAAGTTTAGTGTTATGTTATATGTTTTAATTCGTCTTAAATTATTGTTATATTTTACAAAGAAAGGGAGTATAGTAAAAACTTGGTTTATATGGGTTACTTTTTTTTAATATATATATTAATAGTACGTATTTTGAATAAACAAACATCGTAAAACAGGTTTTACGGAGCGGCTGGCTTTGGCCGCTGTACAGCCTTCCTGGGACGGGTTAGTCAGGTTGGCAATCGTGACAGCGAGCCAAAGAGTGACAGATCTCGTCTCCCTACAATCGCCACGTCTCGTACCTCCCGGACGCGTGTGTGGGCGGGCGCGCATGTCGCAACAAATCAATTAGCCGGGGGCCTACATCTCGCATCGACGGGTAGTGCCGGCGTTAGGTGCCCGGGCGTCCCCGGCACATAGCACGCAAGCGGCATGCGGGCTCCGCGCGCATATCTTCAATTACTCCAGGGAGTAGTAATAACAGCCATTGTCGTATCAAATGAAAGGCAGAGGACATGGTGAGTTATTGTGATATTCGTCGGACCAGCACAGCAGGGCTGGCCAATACTCTTGGGAAGAATCAGAAGATATATCAAAACAGATTCGTGCAAAAATATATTTAACGCAATGATAGTCCCTCACATCAACTGCTGCAGCAGTATTAAGGGGGGGTAAGGTTTTTAACTTTTTTTTTATTATTATATTTTTAATTTTTTAAATGAATGTATAACATCGCAAGAATATTGTGTCAAAATTTCAAGTCAATCGGAGCAAAATTGACGAAATTATGAACATTTGAGCGATATCAGACTGATTTTCTATACCTGCTCGTGCAGCTGAGAGACGCGCTCACCTGAGGACTACCGGACGTGCTATTGTATTTGAAGAGTTTTGCGTAGACAAGGACAAAAAGATGCTGATGATGAAAGCTCTTTGCTGTGTGAAAATGGCATCGACGATTATGTGTAAGTATAAAATAAGTGTTGAGTTTTATTTAGAATTTTACAGTGTGCAAAACTTTAAAGCGTTTTCCCCACATCACACGTTTTCAAAGTCGGTGTCCATCATAACTTCAAAACTACTGCACCGATCCTTTTGAAATTTTGAACACTATTTCTGTACATAATTTACGAGGTAACGCTGTAGAATTTTTTTCAAATTTGTTTTTAATTTTTATTTTTTAATAACAAATTAGTCGATATTTTTTGCAAAAAATCGCGTTTTTCCCTTCAAAGTGTTCCAAAAAATTGAAAAATTGAAATTTCAAAAAATCCTCCCAGCGTTACCTGGAAAAACCTATTATCTAACGAATGAACTTTGATTTTTTGATTTCAGATGATCTAGCACCAAGTGATGATGGACACCGCAATTCTACTTTTTTCCGAGACACGTCCGAATAATTGCTGACATTGTCGTATTTTTTAATATTTTGTCTTGAAAGTTTTACACAATATTCTTCAAATGTCATACTTTAATGTACCATTGGTTTTGATAAAGAGATTTTAACTGTGTCGTCACAAAAAATTCACAAAAACATGCCTTTTTTTGTACGAATTAACCTTACCCCCCCCTTAAGACAGTTTTTGGTACCAACTCAAAAATTAAGGATTTGTTGAGGTCAGCGAAGGATCGAGACGCTTAGAAACAGACGGTGTGTATAGACTCGATTGTCAAGACTGCGATAAAGTATACGTGGGACAAACGGCGCGTACAATTTCCAAAAGGGTCAACGAGCACAAACGGACATGCAAACTCGGTCATCCAGAAAAATCAGCACTGGCTGAGCATTTTCTGGATACCGGCCATCATTTTGCATTCGAACCGAAAATCCTTGGAAAGCCTAAGAGTCACCATACGCGTCTTATCAAGGAAGCTCTAGAAATCTACAAGCACCCGATTAATATTAATAGAGATGATGGTCTCAAATTAAAAACATCTTGGTATCCGGCGCTTCAAAGTCATTCTCGTCGCAGACTCCGCAGAGATAGTGATCAGACAACAGATGAATCATACACACAACACAATACAACAAATCATGACTTGGGCGCGGTATTGCAAGCCGATACTTAACCACAACACCAACATTCAAGACAACACATCAGCCCTGATGGTGGACCCTGCAATGGGATCCGAAAAGTCGTAACAACACGGCACAATACCCCAGTAAACACAAACTTGAAGTTAACAATACTCCAAAATAAAGCATTAAGAATTATACTAAAAAGAAATCGATACACAAGAATCAAAATGATGTTAGAAAGTCTACAAATAATGACATTTAGACAAATAATTAAATTTAATGTACTTCTATTTATATACAAAATTGTTAATGGACACAACAATACATTTGAATTAGATACATAAGAAAAATAAGAGAAAACCAACATGGACACGACCATTGTACAAGAAAAAATAATGCAATAAGATTGCCATTCAGAAAGAAAAAAAGATCGCAAACTTCTGTGATGTACAGTGGGATGAAATTGTACGTGAGTCTGCCAGAGGATATTAGAGATGAAAAAAATATTAAAATTTTTAAGAAAAAACTAAGAAAATTTGAAAAATTTGAAAAACTAAAAAAACTAAAAAACGTCACAAAATTTATAAAACTGGGAAGACTTCGGTGGCTGGGTCATGTGGAGAGAATGTCCGAGCATCAAGCACCAAAGTCCCTGCTGAACTCAAGGCCAATAGGGCGAAGGAGCTTAGGAAGGCCGAAATGAAGATGGAGTGACAACGTCCTCAAAGACATCTCTGCCTTGGAGCTCCGGAACTGGCGAGAGCTGGCACTAGACCGAGATGAGTGGAGGAAGATTATTGAGGAGGCCAAGACCCACCAAGGGTTGTAGTGCCAAGAGTGATGATGATGAGATGGAAATGAAAATATTTGCTTAAAAACTTAGTTTATTACTGAAATAATTATGTTTTTGTTAATAGTAGACTTGAGCCTACAATATTATGTAGAATGTTATTTCATGACTATTAGCAGATAACAAGGAAGGGTATGGAAGAGGCCTATATCCAGCAGTGGAGAGATGAGGGCTGAAGAAGAAGAAGAAGATGAATGTTTGCTGGCAGCTTGTGAAAGCATTGTATTCGCGGACAATTTGGGAATAATCCAAGACTATGGTCCCGTTGTTCATACAATGATAATAATTATTTCACTATATAATTTAATGTCCTGTTAATTTAATCTAACTAAAATAATCGTAATCTAAATTAAACAAACCAAACCTAATGACGTAACCAAACCTAACCTAACCTCACATATTGCCTATGAAATGTCAAAATATGCAGTGCATTTTTCGAAACTTTAAAGTGTAATATCTTATTTAATGCTTACTTTTTAAACGTAAATTATCTTTCATCTTTTTATTAGCACATTCAATAATACAGTGAAATAATCATTTTCGTTGTATTTGCAATGGGACTAGGGATGGGTCGTCCATCGACGAGACGATCAACTAGTTGAATTCGTCAACTAGTTGATCTATTTTCAACTTTATAGATAAAAAAATAAATCTATTATAATTTTGTTTACACCACTTTTTCTTGATTTTTTACATGTTTCGGGAACAATGTTCCTTTTCTCAGATTGAGCCTTAAACTAAAGTTGACAAATAATACATATATATTTATTTATTAATAATGTCACCACAAAGTGAAAGCCTGATTTTGAAAGATTTATTCTTCAATAAATTTCTAGATAACATCTCAAATGTAAAGTATTTTTAAATTATGTATTTATTTATAAATTTATAGATAATAAATAAATGTAAAGGTTTTTATCATTTTATTTAACTTGTATTGAAACGAATGAATTTTTCGTAATCTATTTGAGTTAGCGTAGTGATAGTCCAACGTTTTCCAATGAGTCAGATATATTGAAAAAATTTAAACTTTGATTTCGCATATCTCCATAACTATTGATATTAGGTCATGATAGCTTTCGACTCGTAATCAAGGCAGGAATATAGTCCTGCGAGGTTATTAATTTTTTCCATATAACCCTGTACACATGCAATGATATGTACCTAATATATATTTTTTTATACACACATTACTGCTTTGTACTTATTTATATTTTTAATTTTTATACTCATATTTTAATGCTTATACCCAATACTTTCACTGCTTATATATGTAGTTTATATTTATATTTTACTGCTTACACCTGATATTGTTGTGTATACCTACTTCTTTCTTTATTATATATAGAAAGAAGTATATAAAACAATATGTAAAAGCCTATAATGTGCGTAAACAAATAAATAATAAAATATTTCTTTTTACATATAAGCACAAGTAGCGGTTTTACTTTCCCCGAAACTATATTCCTTCGAACTTCTTTAAATTTTAAAAATTAACGTAATAAAAATAGCCAACGGTTGAGCCTTCGAGCAGCGTCGCGTCGAACCGTAGACAGTTGACCATCGTCCCGATGTTTAGATAGAACGTCCGCGACGTCCGCGTAACAAAGTTGATGCGTCAACTAGTTGACGAATTCAACTAGTT
>JADDOH010010820.1:0-130684 GCA_016648135.1 Agrypnia vestita
AGAATTTTGTAAACCGAGGCACCTTTAATGATAAGTGCCCGGGAAAAAACGAACATTAATATAGGGCTTCAACAAAAATATCTAATTACTCTAAAGGGGAAGGTTAAAATTTTATAAATAAATCGATTATACGTGGTACATCCACTGTTTTATAATAATGGCCTTAAAAGCCGAAACAGCTGTCACACTAAAAATAGTTAACCCGCAGAACTTAATAATAATATTTATTTTTAATTCATTTTAAATTTCATTAATATACAGGGCGTACCAGAGCTCGCAGCAGAAACTTGACCGGTAGATTCCTGCCTATGTTATGAGTATAAAATTTTCAAGCAACCATGACCATAATATCAATAGTTATGGAGACATGCAATATCAAAGTTTGCATTTTTTTTCAATATATCTGACTTATTTTTTGCAAAAAGTTGAACTATCATTATAGTAACTTATATCGATTATGAAAAATTCATTTTCTTCAGTACAACTTAAATTAAATGATTAAAACCTTGTAAAAAAAAACTTTTTTCAATTTTTGCAAGATTTTTATCATTTTATTCGACTTGTATTAAAGCGAACCAATTTTTTCAGGATTTTATAGGATTAGCCAAAATATGGGTGTTATAACACACGTATTTACAAAAATAACGCAAGTTTAATTAGGACCCGCGTGGTTAGGGAAGGATTGTGTGCGGCACTTTACCTAAGGACGTCACTATCAACGTTCCCCGTAAGGTGTGCGCGTGTGCGCGCGCACACCTAGCAAAATGTCTCCGCACACATGTTTTACCCTCCGCACAGTCAATATTGTAAAATAAAGTTTCCTTTGCCAGATTTTAGTTTTGCTCGAATGCATGAAACAATACATGCACAATTCTTTCGCACGCTTTCGGAGAAATGAGTCGAATAATACAATTTTACCTATTAATTATATAAAATTCATCCCCTTAAAATGTCGAAAAGGAGTGGATGTGGCGACCGTTAAGAAGAAATCCTGCGATAAATTTAAACTGGAATGGCTCTCTGAAATCGTCGAAACAAAAATGCCATCTTCAATGCATTTACAAAAAGTAACAATTGGTGAAATATTTGTTTATTCGGAGACATATGATCGTGTCAAATGCATCATATGTTCCGAAGCAAATATGAAAAGTAGGTACAATAGAAATGCCAAGTTTTTCTAGTAAGTAAGTAACCTTTTTTAAACTAAAAAATATGTATTTATTTGGAATATCATATTGAGGCTTGTAATAAGGGCTTGCCAGGCAACTTTTCTTCGCTTTCTTCTTACCGGACAAAGCAAGGGAAATTATATAAAATCACAGTAATTAATAAATACCCTAAAAATATACATTTTTATGAAAAATTGTATGTGTATTTATGGAGGGGGGGGGTGTAAATTTATCGCACCGCCACTGCACAGATGCGTCGAAAATCCGCACACACAATAGAAAAATTAGAGGGAACGTTGGTCACTATGATAGATATTGCGCAGCAGCAGATGACCGACATCCTAGTGGAATTATTAAGCCCAGGTCGCAACCCTAGAACCTAGACCTGCGTGCCAAGGTCGGCTGCACGACGCTACCGGGCAACGTCCAACTGGAGGATGGGCGAGATAGGATAATTATGTAGTTATTCAAGGTAATAAAGATAGGATACGGTTAGCTCAAGTGTAAAGATTACTATACACAGAAATTAAACAAGAATGCCGCTGACGTACGGGATTTTTTGTTGTTGTTATAATTGTATTATGTAAATGAAGATTCTCAGATGGTCTGGGGGTGTAACGAGACGTGACAGAGTGAGAAATGAGCATATCAGGGGTAGTTTTAGAGTTGAATGAAGGAAGGAATCGCGACTGAGATGGTATGGTCATGTAATGAGGCATGGAGATCATTTCACTACGTAAGAACTTTCCAGAATATCGCTGTCGAATTACCACTGGCCTCTCGCAACTCGCCGCTACCGCTCGCTCGGCCAGCTTGGCCCGCAGCTCGCGACTGCCTTCGCTTTGCAACTGACTCGTCCTTACTCCCGTGTGCCGTATTTATATCCGCTAATGCTGATATCGAAATTTCCAGACGTTTCCAGTGTTTACGAGAACTTCTTCGTGTTTTCTAGACTTTTGTAGATGTTTCTCGTAAGCCGTAGATTATCGCTTACCGTAGAATCTTCGTTAGTATTGTTATCATTTCAAACAACTGTCACTTGACACGAGTGCGTGATTCTTTTTAGTATCGTTACATTACCTATAGTCAGTTTCGACATAACAAACTTGGCCATGTTATTTTTTCTTCGGACCGCACCTTCGCACTATGGAAAATCGAGGCCTGTTTTGGACCAAAAGCCAATAACTCTTTTATTTCTTGACGTATATACATAAAATTTTGCACACATATAAAGTTATCTATATAGCTTAAAATGGATTTAATTTTATTAATTTTTATTTTTATTTTGACACAATTTAATATATTAAAATTAATCATGACAAAATTTAAAATTGCTTTCATTTTTATTTATAAAAATTACAATTTTACTTATAACTAAAAATTCTAAAATTAATTATAATATAATATTATATACCTAATAAATCCATAATCAATAAAGGAAATACAGAAAAACATGAAATGTAAAGTGCATACTAGGGATGGACGTTGAATGGACGGACTAGTTGAAATCAACCGTTGACGTTGCATCGACGCGTCGACGGTTTACGTTTATCGCATGGACTAGTTGAATTCGTAGACGGTGGACGGCGGACGCCGTGGACGGTGGACGATTCGAGATTCAACGTAATGCAAAGCAACGAGCGAGAGCAAGACAAAACGTCTCCGTTTATTTCTCTCTCATCTCTCGCTGTCAATTTGTAGACGCCATAGACGGCTCGACGGGTAATTTCATTTCAACTCTAAAGTACACGATCATAGAGTGCAGATCTGTGTACACGAACTGTGACAGAGATTTGAAATTTGAATGCATGCGTAGGGAGAGATAGGCTTAATAAGCTATTATCTATTATTTTTTTACTTGCTTTTTGCGATGTGCACGTGCGACGTTTCGGTGAATTCCCAATTTTACGCTGTATAAAATAAAACAATTCTGTTTAATTATTTTATTTTTTATTGAACTATTATTAATAAACAGGCCGGCTTGATATTTTTCTAAAATCAATATTTTATTCGATCCATCTCGACTTCTTATATCTACCTGAAAAGGGATGGTAAAATTTAATTATTGTGTTATTTCGTTACTTTTCAACTTTAGCATATAAATGATAAACAAACTTGTAGGGAATAAAATTTTCTATACCTAACTATGGTCCTTATTCAGTAGTCCAACATTAATTATTATTATATATGTAATATAATCTTGAATTCAGGTTTTTTTTTACGCTTCAACAGGCCAGGAGGCCCAATTATAGAAGCGAAATACATCACAAAACACCCAGGCTAGAGTAAATCATATAGATTAAATTGTGACCTCACCGGGAATCGAACCCGGAACCCTCGGTTTGGGAAGCCAGCGTCATACCCACTGCGCTACGAGGGCCGCTTTAATTAATTTTTATTAAAAATTTCCTATTTTCAACTTTATAGATAAAAAAATAAATCTATTACAATTTTGTTTACACCACTTTTTATTGATTTTTTACATGTTTCGGGAACAATGTTCCTTTTCTCAGATTGAGCCTTAAACTAAAGTTGACAAATAATACAGATATATTTATTTATTAATAATGTCACCACAAAGTGAAAGCCTGACTTTGAAAGATGTTTTCTTCTAAATTTCTAGATAACATCTCAAATATAAAGTATTTTTAAATTATGTATTTATTTATAAATTTATAGATAATAAATAAATGTAAAGGTTTTTATCGTTTTATTTAACTTGTATTGAAACGAATGAATTTTTCGTAATGGATTTGAGTTAGTGTAGTGATAGTCCAACGTTTTACAAAAAATAAGTCAGACATATTGAAAAAAATCAAACTTTGATATCGCATATCTCCATAACTATTGATATTATGTCATGATAGCTTTCGACTCATAATCAAGGCAGGAATATAGTCCTGCGAGGTTATTAATGTTTTCCAAATAACCCTATACACATGTAATGATGTGTACCTAATATATTTTTTTATACACACATTACTGCTTTGTACTTTATATTTTTAATTTTTATACTCATATTTTAATGCTTATACCCGATACTTTCACTGCTTATATATGTAGTTTGTTTATATTTATATTTTACTACTTACACCTGATATTGTTGTTTTATACCTACTTCTTTCTTTATTATATATAGAAAGAAGTATATAAAACAATATGTAAAAGCCTATAATGTGCGCAAACAAATAAATAATAAAATATTTATTTTTACAAATAAGCACAAGTAGCGGTTTTACTTTCCCCGAAACTATATTCCTTCGAACTTCTTTAAATTTTAAAAATTAATGTAATAAAAATAGCCAACGGTTGAGCCGTCGAGCAGCGGCGCGTCGAACCGTAGACAGTTGACCATCGTCCCGATGTATAGATAGAACGTCCGCGACGTCCGCGTAACGAAGTTGACGCGTCAACTAGTTGACGAATTCAACTAGTTGATCGTCTCGTCGATGGACGGACGTGGACGGTCTCGTTTCGTCGACGGTAAATACGTCGACGACCCATCCCTAGTGCATACCCACTTAGAAGTCCATGTCAAGTTCAGTGTTCACTATATCACTTTAAAAGTTAATTTATTGTTAAACTTTGTAGGAAAAGATATAAAGTATTATACATTTCTGAATAGCTCATTTTTTAAGAATTTTAGAAAAACTAAAATGTTTTTTATTTCATGTTAAAATTTACGTTTAAATGACTAGACAGTAAAATCAGGAAAAAGTTTTATTTTTTTTAGTTCATCGAGACATTTGTCAGTTACCCACATCTCCCCACGCAACACATTTAATGTTAATTTATAGTCTAGATATTCATAAGAAACATTTTCAAAAATTAATTGCAAATATTTGCTAATTTCGAAGTTATTGGGAAAATGTGATAAAAGTAATTTTTTTTATGTTTTCATACTTACCATCACGCCGTTTCCCCGTGGGGGTAGGCAGAGAGGATAGAGCGCCATACTTTTCTGTCCTGACATACAACTTTCGCTTCGTCTACATTCATACATCTTCACATGCAAACTCGTTATAATGTTTATCGTTAATAATGATAAAATAATGATGAAAACATTATCGTTAATAATGTTTTCATCATTATTTTAAATACATTATTTAGGCGACATTTAGGCAATATTTCCCCCCTCCCACTGATTTCAATGCAAATCTGTACCATTCGACCGATCTAACTCAAAATATGAAAAATTATTTCTCCCCTTCCTCTTATGATTATTTTAATTATTTATTAATATAAAACAAAGAGCGCATTTATAGAATACGAGTCACTGAAATATATTCGATCCAGTTTACAATGTACATACTTGCATCGTTCATGGATATTTACTGAAACTTTTCTAATTGCGGCACCCAATCGATATAATTTAATAATGGTGCCACAAAGGGAGGTAGAGTGTAGGTAGTAATATAGTTCAGGGCATGAAAATTTAAAAGCAATCAATATTTGATACGCGGTATTTTACACCCTCTTGATCGAGGACTGGTTTAATGATTAAGTGGCCTCGAAGTGTAAATTGATATCGATCTTCAAATTATAACACGTGTTGTAAGTTAAAAGCAAATATATTTTTATTTTTTAATCAAATTTTTAATCAGTATTTATATTAGGTCCTTACCCATGGAATCATCATTTTCTAATACTGGCTATTTTAAAATTCGATATCTTGCATTTGACTTAGAATTCCAAATACAAATTAATGTCATATTAAAACTATGACATTCTTTTTTCAAAATTAGTTATTCATTTGTTTTCCCGCTGTTTTTTTCTTTTATATCGCTGTGTCTGCGACCATGGAGAAAATGAAAATTCACGATATTTTCTAATATCAGTTTGGTATTGAATTGGTTTCGTATGTAATGGTGGTATATGAAGAGGGTGGACACAGTCAAGACAAAGAGCATGCTAAGAATAACTGAAATGAGAACTCTGCGTGCTATTGGTGGGAAGACTGCATGATCGTGTGAGGAATTCAGCAATCCGGGAGGTCTGCGAGGTTCAATATGTGGTCAGATATGGGTGACAGCGCTGAGACGATACTGGTACCAACACGTACAGAGAATGAGTACAAGATTACCATATATAGCTCTGCATGGCGTGCCAGATGGACCGCGTCCACCAGGGAGACCCCTGAAGTGAAGGAATTCAGCATCACAAGAGGAAACTCCTGCACAAACAGACTCTTAGGTCTAAATAAAGTTGACGAAGAAGAGTTTCATCGTGGCACTGATTTGACTGGAAAATCTCCATCACCCGCCTTACTCGCAATATCTGCACACCTAATGATTTCCATTTTATCGGAATTTGGATAACTTTTTACAAAAGAAAAAATTCAAATATAATGAGGCGGCAAAAACGCTTTTAAAGTATTCATCGATTCCCGTCCCCAGGATTTCCATTTAAATGGAAAAATGTGCATTGACAAAGATATTTTGATTAATTAAATATATATTTTTCATAACAAAAAGTCTGAATTTTTCTATATAAAACAGCAATTTCGTAAGTAAGGACCTGGTAATAATGAGAAAACATACTATTGTAATCGATTGAGGCAAATGTTGATAATTATATAAGAATTTTAACAGTTGTTTTCTCTTTCATAATTTACAGAATGCCAAAACCATGTTTTCAACTGTGAGAAGCAGATTACACGATCAGGAAAAAGGTTACGTGGTCATGTGGTCATTATTCATTTCACCTTATTATTGGCGGAAAATTTCTAGTTAGCAACACTGATACACTGCGTGGTTGGTTAGATTTAAAAAGTTTCTTCGATAAGTTTTTATATGTACCTAAATATATTTTGATTTTTTCACACTTTTTTTAATTTTATTTCCAAGGTCAAAAATTTCAAGAAATTCACATTTAAAAGTAATATTTAAAATGTTGTGAATTTTAAATATTACTTTTAAATGTAAGCGTATTACCGAATATTTACCGTTATTAGAATATTTTCTACATGAGAGTACAAAGATAATAATTGCTCGTAATGGATAAATAAACACAAAATATGAAATTCATCTTGTTTATTTTTATGGTGATCAGTTTTTTAAATCTTTCAAATAGTTTTTACGCACATTTTTGGACAAGGCTGCTTTAAAGAATATCCGCGGAAGTCCAGTACTTTGAACCGGGGAAAACGAGTGGTTAATAAGAAGGAAATCTAGTAAGAGGCGAGTAAGACACAGATATATAAAAAAGTATCTCCTAGAATCCTTTGGAATACGCGTGTCTTCTGGATTAGATCGCGTATTTTGTAGATGGTTTCCTTAAGGAAATCCAAGCTGATATATCGCCATACAAACATGTGCCATTTTCAGAGCTTCATAGGCTTCTTACACAGTTGTGAGGGAGTTGTGTTTGATATATAATCATTATAATCTTAATAAACAATTTTTCATCTCCCTTCTCTTCCTACCGCAACCCACAATATGATGAGGCATGATGATGACAGATTTTGAAATAAAATTTTATATTGTAGGTACACGTCTATTACCGAAAATAACATTATTTCAGTAATAAACTAAGTTTTTACGCAAATAATTGCATTTTCATCTATATATTTTTAATTTCGCGAAAAAACGCCCGCAGCTGTCATTTCGTCTGCGTGACGTCAATCCTCAGTAAACATTGCATTGTGTCTATGGCAACGGTTCAAAGATACGGTGATGGGTACTGAGGCGTGACGTCATTTGCTCTGACCGGTGTTTCAGTTGAAATGGCGGATGGCACAATTTTATACTTTTATTTTATTGAAACTCTTATTAATCTCAATGTGTATATTAAAACTGCATCATTTTTTAGAATCCTTTCAAAATATTTTCTTCTCTAAAATATTTTATTCTTTAATTATTTAATACTGTCATCATGCCTATTCTACGTAGTTCTCCTTCAACAACTTCCATCGGTCTTCTCTACGTCGTTAATCCAGCGCATTTGTGGTCGGCTTCTACTTCTTTTGTCCATCCAATAATCTTAATGCATATATAATCTTCTTTTTCTTCTTGTACCGTTGTCTGTCGAGGCTAGCGACCAAGTTGCAGAAGACTGATTAATTTTGAGCAAGATATACCGGACTATTGGACATTTTGGACATTGGGCCACATTTTTTGTTCAGGACAAACAACATACACAAAACCCAAAAAATAATGTTTATATGCGGGGTATTAAAGCAAGAATTAAAAAAAATGATTTAAATGCAGTCATCGAGGATTACTAATTGCAAATGTACTGAATTCGAGATTTTATGTAGGTATGTATCCCTTCCAAAATCATGTTTTCTATAAATTTACAGGTTATGTTTTCTATAAAATCTCGAATTCAGTACATTATAAATTAGTAATTCTCGATGACCGCATTAAATTTTTTTTTGGATTTTGCTACCTTTGCTTTTATACACCACCTATATAGCGTAAAGTGTATGGCATTTTTATTGTAAATCGTATTTATTTAAGGCTAAAGATTTTCCCGGGGATCTTCCATTACTTGATTTGTATTACTTGTCTACGCCGAATCGCAGTTACCAATCATAATAATAATCGAATACCAATCACAGATTAATTTCACAATCATAGTTACAAATTAACTATGTTATACTTTGAATACAAATTAAACACATTTCTTTTAGAACACTCTGTACATGAGTAGGTATGTATGCATACTTACATAGTATTAATTTTATGCAGATAATTGCCGAAATAAAATGATAATAACTTTAATTTAAATGTTTCTAGGAAGAAATAATTACAAAGCATGCCAATTTCAATTATCTGCTAGCATTGATAATAACAGGAAAATAATATGCAATTACAGTGATAAGGATTTTATGAACTATGTAGAAGAGACTGAATATGTAAATATCTTATTTTAAAATATTATATTTATGATGCGTAAAATTAAATGAATATTATATTAATCGACGGGAGAATTGCTGTATGGGTCGATTTTTACTCCCTTTCTTTTAACTCGTAGCGTCCGCTTGTCTGCCGAAAAAACTTTGGATAGATTTTTTAACCCTTTTCTCGTGATCCAATCGAGCTGAAACTTTGCAGGCTGACTCGTAGCGATGGTAAAAATGATGTAACAAATTCGTTTCTTTTAATTTTTTAAAATTATTATAGTATAATTTTGGATTTTTCGAAATTTTATCGGTTTTTATTACCCCCTTATTTCGTAGCGCCACCCATCTCGAGCCCGACGCGTGGAGTAAGCGCAAAACCTGTTTCAACTAGTAAATGAGAAAGGTAGTATAATAAAAACTTGATTTTTATGGGTTAGTTTTTTTACTCATGACATTTTACAGTCGGCCACAGACTCATCTGTCGCATATTACAGTATAATAAATAGGTACAAAAATTTGTTTGACGTTAAATTATTTTATGTATAGAGAATAAAATAATCACATCCCAATAACAATAATTTCGTTGTCTATCTGTCTGTCTGTCTGTCCGTAACTTCATGTAACGTGCGTAACTTCTTTTATAAAAACCTTTTTCTTTTTTTGACCGGTTACAGCCAGTATTAATAATAATAGTGACTCTGTCGATGTCCTTCATATCTGAAACCAGTATTGCTAGCATCGCTTAAATTGAAGAAAATGTATTTTGGTTGAAATTTAACAGAGAACAATTCGAGATGTGGACCTACAGACGTGCCCTAGGAATTTCCTGGAGAGACCACATTACGAATGAAGAGGTTCTCAGCGGGATCGATGAAACCAGCACATGATGAACACCATCTCGAATAGGCGTGCAAAATGGATGGGGCATATTTTACGCCATGAAAATCTGCTCAAAACTATACTGGAGGGAATGGTAGAGGGAAAGATTGCCAGAGGGCGCCCTCGCCGTGAATATCTCGAGCAAGTGTGCCAAGATATGAATTGTGCCTCCTACACAGAGCTGAAGAGCATCGCCGGTGACCGAGCAGAATGGAGAAGGAGATGTTCTTTGCTGCAAACCAATCCCACGGATTGAAACCCAGGAAGGAAGCTCCTTGACCGTCGACATTTCACCCAAAATGCAAAGAATAGTTTGTATTCAGAATTGAAGTTTTTAAGTTTGCAAAACGAGTGTTTTCTATCGCGGTACGGTAAAGGTTAACGCAAGTTTGTAGGTTGATAGAAATTCTCCGCGAAGGTAATCGCGTGTTGCGGTCGGTGCGGTCAGTTTTATCGAAAAAATTGTGACTATTGTCTTTTCGGTCTACCATTGCTGCTCAATACGTGATCTGCCACTTCCTCCACACTCTGAACTTCAACCGAACTAAAATTTAAACAAATTTAGCCTCCATAGCGCATCATTGTCGACAATGTTCATTATTTAATATTCGCGAACATTCATATAATTTTTTATATACCTATATTATTTTTAACTTTGCTACTAAACTTGCTTTTGTATTCTATAATATCTACTGTTTTTACTTTCCACATTTTATATTTATATCCTCAATTAATTGATTACTTTTATGTTTATGTAGTATTTTGTTTTATATTTATATTATTTGGTTCTCACTATATTGTCAGCTCCTCATCTCGACACAGGTTATTCCTAGTGAGATACGCGCCTCCTTTTCCTATGACATGTATCAAGATGAAGATAAATAAATAAATAAAATAAAATGTTTTAGAAAACTTTTATTCACCGTTGCCCAGGGTACATAGACTTGGCAATGAGTACAGGAAGTTCTAGACTTGTTTGATGAAGGTTTGAGTGCATTTAAAAGAACTCGGTACTCGATAGTTTTGAGGTAACTTATTATCCGTTTTATTTGCTGGTCGTAAATTGAAATTTATTCTTGCTTTTTTTATATATGATTTTTAATTCTTTTATGATAGATGCGCTTAGAGGGGAAGAGCAAGTACAACCTTTCGCAAAGATCGAGGGGAAACGGAGTACTCGTAAATTCCAGATGTTCCTGGAAAGTTGCAGACGTCACTCGAAAGCTGGAGGCGATTCCAGATCCTTCGGTAGTATTGTGCCAACTTCAAACAACTGTCACTTGACAGAACTGTGTGATTCTTTTTAAGCCTCATTACAATAATATTATTATTCACAGGACTGCAGCAAAGGGGTTCAGTTTTGCGAAGCGTCTATGAAGCAGTACCGTCTGAGAAACAGTGATATAGACGATGTGTAATATATGTACTTGTATGAATGACAATGAGCAATAAATTTATTATATATGTCATAAGTGAAATTATCTGAATTTGCACACCTTCGGAGAATATCAAACTTCTGGTATGTACATACAATAAACGGATGAGAATCGCATTGCACGAGCGTTTTTCGTGGCAGCACACAATACAAGAGCCTGTTGGCCGTTGAATCGACAATCCCTTTGCTGTTTTTTGACGATCTATACCATTTGTACAGCCTCATCTTATAGCCCTTCGAGAAATGCTACAACAGATGCTTGAGGAAGATCCAACGTGTTATTTATAAAATATCATAAGAACAAAAACTATTTATAAACACTTTAACAGCCGAAATATGATGCCTTACCTTCTATAAGTATATTGATATAAGATAATGATTCAATTTATAATGTTATAAAATGTAAGAAAAATCACATCAATTTAAAAGTAGGTACATACATTTTATTGTTTTCATATTATTTGAAATTTAAAAAATGGAAAATTTTAAACAAGAGAAAACTTGTGTTGAGATCCATGAAAATAACCACTTCTATAAGTATATTGATATAAGATAATGATTCAATTTATAATGTTATAAAATGTAAGAAAAATCACATCAATTTAAAAGTAGGTACCTACATTTTATTGTTTTCATATTATTTGAAATTTAAAAAATGGAAAATTTTAAACAAGAGAAAACTTGTGTTGAGATCCATGAAAATAACCACTTCTATAAGTATATTGATATAAGATAATGATTCAATTTATAATGTTATAAAATGTAAGAAAAATCACATCAATTTAAACCGTTTAAAAAAAAAAACAAAAGGAACACCGCAACCGTAAATTATCCAACCCATACGACAAAATCGCAAAAAACCCCGCAACGAAAGTCGAATTTCCCCCCGCTCAATCCCAGAAAAACAGCCCCCCCCGCACCGAGAACTATTCCCTGCGTGCTGAACCTCGGTACTCCATCCCCCGACCGCGTAAAGATAGGATGCCTTCCCTAACATTTTATTGTTTTCATATTATTTGACTTAATTTGAATTTAAATGGAACATTTTAAACAAGAGAAAACTTGTGTTGAGATCCATGAAAATAACCACTTCTATAAGTATATTGATATAAGATAATGATTCAATTTATAATGTTATAAAATGTAAGAAAAATCACATCAATTTAAAAGTAGGTACCTACATTTTATTGTTTTCATATTATTTGAAATTTAAAAAATGGAAAATTTTAAACAAGAGAAAACTTGTGTTGAGATCCATGAAAATAACCACTTCTATAAGTATATTGATATAAGATAATGATTCAATTTATAATGTTATAAAATGTAAGAAAAATCACATCAATTTAAAAGTAGGTACCTACATTTTATTGTTTTCATATTATTTGAAATTTAAAAAATGGAACATTTTAAACAAGAGAAAACTTGTGTTGAGGTCCATGAAATTTTTTATAGCGCCATGTTGATTCTGTGCTGTTTTTATAAAAGATTGATAAAAACAATGTTATTTTTATTTTAAAAGTAAATTGCGATCAAATACCATCACCCAGTTTCCGAGTTTTTTTTATTAATTTTTGCATCAGGTGTTGCTTCAAGGAGATTTTCCGACCCGTACAAAATGGGAAGAGCGCAGAAAGCATTTGAGCCTCTTGGAAGACGAAAATTACAAACTTTCCCACCATTTAAACTACCCTCCTGAAGCACCAACTATGATGGTCAGGGCATTGCGTGCGTGTGGCTGGATGCGGCTCCCTAAACCAATTGTGCTTGCGCCGTTATCGCCTGGCAAAAGAAGACAGGGGGGGTCGGAAACGATACGAAGATACCCCGAAGGCGAACATCAGCAGATGCGGGATAGATCCCGAAATACGCGGCCCGTGACCGGCATAATGACCCCGAAAAGTACACTGCGCCGGGGAAACAAGCGAAAGGAACAGGGCCGATGCAATTTACGAGCAATTTCCAAGAAGAAAGAACGAAGAAAAGGAGCAAGACCCATCTCTCAGAACCCCACTACCCACGCACGAAGGGTGTGCGCTTCGAGGGCTCCTCGGCCACGCTCGAACGTATAATCAATGACATGGCAGACGTCATCCTCGCATCGAGGGGCCGCCGATGAAGAAGATACCAGATGTATGACGCACGTTAAATATTATCACTATCATCTCGTGCCTATGATTTTTCTGTCTTCTCACGCAGTAGTTTTCGCCACAGCCAGCCGTCTGTCGTCACGGGAAGTCTTCCAATCGACAACATCAAGTTTTCTCGCTTCTTTCTCTTCTCCTTCTTTCTGTTTGTGCAGGAGTTTCCTCTTGTGATGCTGAATTCCAGCTATCTCTCCATCGCTTCGGGGGTCTCCCTAGTGGGCGCGGTCCACCTGGTACGCCATGCAGAGCTATGTATGGTAATCTTGTTGTACTTATTCTCTGTATGTGTTGGTAACAGTATCCTCGACGCTGTCGCCCCCATCTGACCATCTTCCCAGCAATAGTAGAGTTCCGCAGAGTTCTCATTTTAGTTGTTTTTACCGTGTTCTTTGTCTTTACAGTACCTATCCGCCCTCTCTTCAATACTTCTTCTTTCTTCTTTCTCAATATTATCAATCCGTCTTCTTAGAGGTCCATGGTTTGCCGCTAAGGGTGAATCTTGTGATCATGGCTGCTTTACCTACTGTAATATATTGAAGGCATGTTTGGATACTTTATTACGTATATACATTGTGTCTCGTAGCTAGTAGCAATAACTCTAAGGGAGTCTTCTTCATTCGATTTTGAATAAAAATATTTTTTGCACTCTGGGTGAAATGTCAATAGTTAAGGGATAAGCCGCTCAAAGCCAGTCGGTCAAAGTTAGTATTTTTCAATATTTTTGACCCATCATTTGTAAAACGTTGCGGTATCAAAAAAGTAACTTATAAGAATTTATAAGACATAAAAAAAAATGTATGCAGGGACGTGTTGTTATACACGAAATGCAGGCACCTACCTAGTCATTACTCCCGTCACGCACGACCATCCGGTATCTCGTACAGGGGCACCAGAAGAAAACAATTTCATACTTTTGTTTAATTTGTCTAAGTTTGTTCACAAATTCTAAAAAAGAAATAGTCGCTATAAATACTACAGCAAGAGCTATTCTTAAATTGCTGGTGTTTAGCTGAGGCTGAAGAGAGCACCAACTTTAGTGCCAGCGGAGCTGACTGGAGGTCTGGATCCCTAAACAACGATTGGCATCGGATGCAGAATAGTTACAGATAACAAAATGTTATTTGTTAGTATTGTAACGAAAGCTAAGGGGAATCGCGCACTCATGTCGGGCGACAGTTGTTTGAAATGATCACAATACTAAAGAAGACTCCAGAACAACCTGGCATAATCTACGGTTTACGAGAGACATCTCCAAAAGTCTCGAAAACGCGTGAAGCGTCTCGGAATTTCGAAAACAGCATTAGCCACTATAAATACGACACGCGGGAGCAAGTTTTGAGTTATTTTCCGTGCGCATCTGACGATAACAGAAGCGAAGGTAGCCGCGGGCGGCGGGTTAGTCCGGCCAAGCGAGCGGTAGCGGTGAGGAGCCAGTGATGCCAAGCGAATAAGTGCGGAAATTGATGGAATATTCTAGTGAACATTGAAAATAAATTGCGAAACAGTTTAATTTAAGGAATAGCTTACATTTAATAGCGATAAGTGACCTTGTACGTTAGTTTAATTAATTAATCGGTATTCAATAAATCCTGTAATAAATCCTCCAGCAGCCACGACACGTGACAGTAAGTGGTTATATACTAACCACAATGCTAAAGATTTAAATATTAGTAATAGTTACAGATATGTATCCCTGGCCATAACAATCTGTAATATAACAAGAACTTGAAGCATTATATCTATAGTGATAAATAATTTACAACAATACTTTTTTAGCTATACTTATTATTTTAGAACTTTCAATTTTAATTTACGTATTTTATGATATTTATTATTAATTTGTATACTTACGAGTATGTAGTTGACCAGGTCTTGCATATTTAACCTGGTTACGTTCAAAAAACTTTTTTTGTCATTTTAATTTTTAGTTTTAATAATTTTATTTGTATTGTATCAGAGTGAATAAATTTTTAATATTCCTGTAGTGATAGTCCAACGTTTTAATGAAAATAAATAAAAAATATGGATAAAATGCAAACTTTGATGTCGCTTATCTCGGTAATTGTCGACATTGCACCAAAAGTTTCAATAGTATTTCATATTCAAAATTGCATGAAGAAGAATCTTTTTGCTACTGGCTATGAGATACTGTATGTTGAATATAAATAACAATATTGTAACAAGTAATCTTTATAATTTTTACAAAATATTTTTTCTTTGTACTTTACTGAAGACTTGTACACTAGGCCTACATATCAGGTCATTAAAGACTTGTTCGTAATGTATTTGTTAAAAAATAATAATTATGAAACAATATTAAGAATTTCTGTGCATGGAACAATATTCTTCAAAGTCCAAATTATTGATACATTTCAAGAAATACCATTAACCGCACCGGTGCGTCATATTTTGCTGACCCTGTAGAGGAGGAGTGATTCTCCATCGAAGCACCAACAAAATACGAGAGTCATAATAGTCGCGGTCCGTCTTTCTTCGCGCTCGAACGTTTTGTTGCGTAGGTACCCCCAACAATACTCCGACGTTAGGTACTGTGTGCAGTTGGTGACAAGTTTCCTTAATTTTACATCGCGATTTCTCTGTTTCTTTGACAAGCGGTTCTATTTTTAAAATAATATCGTCACGCTTTTGACTTCAGTCAAAATAAATGTTTATTTTCTAAAAAAAATAATAATTATGTTTAAAAACGAAATTTCGCGTTGTATTTTCAAAAATAACAGCATATGCTCTAAAATTGCAATTACCAGACTAATATTACTTACAAAAAAATATGCACGAATCTCGCCACATACATAACCTTAAAAATAACGTTTAAAAAGTAATTTTTGGATCGTATTTTCAAAAATAACAACAAAAAAACAAAAAATAACAACAACAAATAATAAGCAACAATGCACAAATCTCGCCACATTCATAACCTTAAAAATAACGTTTAAAAAGAAATTTTTGGATCGTATTTTAAAACAACAACAAAATAAAAACAAAGTAGAGTAGTAGAGTAGGCTATTATTTACAAAAAGTAATTCATAATGCGATAAAATATTCAAATATCTTATAAAAAATTTATAATCTTAAAGGACAATAAACAAATTTCAAATATGTTTTGGCGGGAAACGTTAATTGGTTAAGTATCTATAAATATCTAAACGATACTTAATATAGATATTATCTATCCAATAGATATAGTTTTTCCTCATCAGTTTTCATCATATTATTTTCTGTATTAATAACATTTTAATTGAAAGAATTAGCATTAAAATTGTGTTCATAATCAAAATTGTGTTATACCTAAAACAAAAATAGTTTATAGTTATATAATCATATTAATTAATGATTATTAAAAGCAGAAAGTGATACAAGTTTTCCTCGTCGGTGTTTAGAATTTTATGTTCAAATATTTATTCGTGTAAATAAACAAATTATTCTTCCTTATGAATATATATTTTTAAAATTCTAAGTTTTTCCTCAGTTTTGTGTCTTTGGTTTTCATCCGATACCTGGTTAACCGGTTAAGAGTATTTTTCTGATAAGGATAATCTGAAGAAGATCTCGATTGCTTGGTTAGTATCAGAAATGTAACACTTCCTTGATAATTTGTTTAATTTATGAAAATGTACATATTCTCAAAAGAAATGCCTTCATGTTCATGTTATACGTATACCTCTTCCCATATAAGAAAGACAATTGAATTAGTATTTATGTGTAGGTCGTGCATACGAGGCACTTTGTTTAGTTGTTTTTGTGTTTATGTCATGGACCAAGTGATTAATAGGGCATTATTTATAATGCCCAGACAGTATTATAAATGACAATCCATATCGGGCAATGTGATAAACAATTATGAAAACTGAATTATTTATTACACTCTCCGGGCATTGTGAATATTGCCAAGTGTTTGTTGGGCAATTTGATATTTTAAGCACATCTGGAGGGACGCGGGAACCGATAACAAATGCATGGCGCGCACTGATCAGGTTAGGTTAGTTTATGTTAGGTTAGTTTAGGTTAGGTTAGATTAAATTAGTTTAGCTTTAATGATAATAGTGTCACACAATAAAACAATTTAACATAAAACACGTATTTTTTTATCATTCTGCCCCATAAGTGAAGTACATTATTTATAATGCCCGGTCAATGTAATTATTTCAACAGTTACTATCATATTGCCCTATCGTTATGATCGTAGAATGATGACGGATGTGCAAAATATTCCATGTTGATTTTTTTAGATCGTTAAAAAGTGAAAAAAAGAAGCCATCTAATGGTATATAAAAAGTGTATTTTTTCTCATTAATTTAACCGTCGTTATACGAAGTCGGTGTAACGACGGTTCTGATTTGCGATCGTAGAATAATGCAGCATGTGTAAAAACGTCGTTGTACCTACTGCGCTGACTATATTTGAGGTTTGAAAGTTATCAACTTAAAATAACTAACCCAAGTTTCAAAGGAAAATCTTTTATAGTTATCGAGCTATGACATAAAGTGTCTTTATGTAAATAAAACTTCAAACTGCTCTAATGCAAATTTGAAAAAAAAACACATTCGTCGTTATTCTACGATTATGACGATATCACATCGGGCATTTTTCAAACCGTCATCACTTGGTCCACAACATTTATACTCATAAACACCGTTGTACGCACGGCTTACACATACTAATTCGATTGTCTTTCTTAAATGGAAGGAACTAGTCTGTCTAATATTTGATTTAAGTTCATCTGGTTCTAAAGCGAAATACAAAGCATGATGATTGGTGAAATTTATAAAAATTGTTGATGTTAGATGACAATTAACTAGCTTACCACATCCGGAGATTCTTTTATTCTGACCCACATCTTTCGCTTCATCCACATCCGATTTTTTTTGCTCTTTCTTGTAGCTTGAAGTACTAAGAATAATTTGAGTCATTCAAAAATTTCTAAAATCAGCTGATTTATAGCAATTCGAAGTTAGCGTGGTGGGCGGATTTTAATCGAATTACATTAATTTGCGTTTCTCTCGAAACTCTCCTTTTCAGATTATGGAGATGAAATCTCAAAAAAATATAATGCTGATTTGGGTAAAATTTTTCACATATCTTAATAAAAACATTATAAAAAATGTGCCCTTTGCTTATTATGAATTTTATCGATTTTATACGTCGGCGTTCGGTGTTCGTCGTACTCAAATAAGAAGATTTGTATATTTTCACATCTCTCTCAAGTTAAATAATACGTAGATATCTTCAATGCCTCTAGAAAGGGATTGATTTCTCCGGTGCCTCCTTATCCAGGCGGTCTGGTCCGACAGAGCTTCAAACGGATTACCAAAGTAGGTACCTACCTATCTCAAACGTAACCTCACAATTCTCACTTTTCGACTAATGTGACTATTTAAAGCTTATAGAAAAAATATTATTTCATATGCATTCAATAATTATGGCAAAATTGTCATTGTCGCGTCGGACTCGTATTTATATTTTGACGTTTGACGGAAAACCGTCGTGTGCTTTTTTCTCCCTCTCTCTCTCTCAAGTAGAAACTGAAAGAAAAAAACACCGACGTATACGTACATTTCGTTTATTTATTTTTTTATTCTCATCTATTAAGGGGGGGGGTAAGGTTAATTCGTACAAAAAAGGCATGTTTTTGTTAATTTTTTTGTGACGACACAGTTAAAATCTCTTTATTAAAACCAATAGTACATTAAAGTATGATATTTGAAGAATATTGTGTAAAATTTTCAAGACGAAATATTAAGAAATACGGCAATGGCAGCAATTATTCGGACGTGTCTCGGAAAAAAGTAGAATTGCGGTGTCCATCATAACTTGGTGCTAAATCATCTGAAATCAAAAAATCAAAGTTCATTCGTTACATAATAGATTTTCCCAGGTAACACTGGGAGGGTTTTTTGAAATTTCAATTTTTAAATTTTTTGGAACACTTTGAAGGGAAACACGCGATTTTTTGCGAAAAATATCGACTAATTTGTTATTAAAAAATAAAAATTAGTAACAAATTTTAAAAAAACTCGACAGCGTTACCTCGTAAATTATGTACAGAAATAGTATTCAAAATTTCAAAAGGATCGGTGCAGTAGGTTTGAAGTTATGATGGACACCGACTTTGAAAACGTGAGATGTGGGGAAAACGATTTAAAGTTTTGCACACCGTAAAATTCAAAACAAAACTCAACACTTATTTTATGCTTTCATCATCAGCATCTGTTCGTCCTTGTCTACGCAAAACTCTTCCAATGCAAATAGCACGTCCGGTAGTCCTCAGGTGAGCGCGTCTCTTAGCTGCCCGAGCAGGTATAGAAAATCAGTCTGAGTATCGTTCAAATGTTCATAATTTCGTCAATTTTGCTCCGATTGACTTGAAATTTTGACACAATATTCTTACGATGTTATACATTCATTTAAAAATAAAATGTAAAAAAGAAAAGTTAAAAAAACTTACCCCCCCCCCTTAAGTGTTGGGATAGCAATCTTAAGATCCCAATTTTATTTTCGGAACACTGCCGAGTGAATATATTTTGCATAACAACGCCAAGAACCTTCTGGCAAGCCTTTTGGCCCTGCCGATTGCGATTTTCTTAGTCTTTAAGTCCGCCCTGGTTACAAAGTTCTTGAAATAAACGATCTGCGAAAACTTCTTGTTTTTTTCATTTGTACTTCTAACATATCAGTTATAGACTGAATTATTACATTACTTTGATTAGCTATATTACACTAAAAGCGAACGCCCTCCTAAACAAGAGCGATTATGCTTTCTTTGAGAGGTAGCACGTAAATGATTTTATTGTTGGAACTCTTAATTATTAAAAAACTAGGTCATCATCATCATCATTCTTGGCACTACAACCTTTGGTGGGTTGTAGCGCCAAGAATGAAACTAGGTATTAATTATAATTTATTTAAAAACTTGTTCGACTTTTCTTTTAGTGTGGTAGATATTTGATCGGATCTTCTAATTCACGTCTCTTTAATAGACAAGAAATACCTGATTTCGTTTATACGTTTTCCAAAAATATTATTACCATAATAATGTAATAGCGATGGCTGTGGTGTCCCATAAAAAATCCATTATATGATCTCTCCTAACTTTAAGATGTTCCATATTTTATTGCTCATTAACGTGTTATAATAAATAATACTATGTATTATTTAAAATCATTCAAATGAACGTACATAAAAATATAATGGTCCGTGTCCACGTAGCTTTTCGACTGAAGAAAATCTCTGAGATTTGGATTCTTCGGAGAAAACTCTCTAGACTAATGTTAGCAATCGTAAACTTATCCCTCAGGGCCCACTGTATCAACTTCGATTAAAGTAATTTTTCGTAAAAAAATAGATTTTGGTTGTGCGATTGGTGGAAAACGCAATAAACAATTGGTTGAATGAAATGTTATTATAATCCAAGTTAATACAATCGGCCCTTAGTAAACTCTTTACCCACTTTACTTAGTAAAACCTTAGAACCTCTATATTCTTGCCAGCGCATGTTTTATCTGCAGATAGAATTATTGAGTCCCTTATTAAGATAAGAATTTTTATGAATCAAATGTTTCCCTGTGATTTAAGCCATATCAAAAATCGCCCGATGGTCTGAATGATTATCATTTAAATCTTACGCAAGTTAACATTAACACCTGCCTATAGAAAGTTCTGTTCTTCCCGATACAATAATATCTTGAACCAATAATAACTAAATAATTGTGTTTTACACAAAGTTAGTTAAATAATACATTTTACACCACGAATTAACTGCCAAATCAATAAATGATATGTATGTTTACTTTATGTTTTATCACATAAAATACATGTATACGAGGCATCTAGAGGTTATGTTTGTTGCGTTAAATACCTAGCTAAAGATACGAATATATTTTTGTAACGTTAGTAATATCGACCTATGCAGAAAAGTGTTGTAAGACGTTGGCCAGAATTTGAATGATTAAATTAGTGACATACATATATACCAAAAGACTACTCGATCATTCATGAAGAATGATATTTTTCAAGTTCATAAAAATTTATCCTCCCTTTTCAATATCAAGTTCGCCGCAGTCAAGAGTAATTTTTTGTATTCTCGAATATTTCAACGAAATGGAAAGTGCTTAAAAACTCACCTAAAAGTATGAACTGTATATACATACTGTGAATACACTAATACGCAACGATCACAACCTTTTTACACAGGTTATCCAATGCATCAACCGGTGTTTTACATTATTCGCTTGGTGTAGAATCTCTCCATTACGAGTGGCCGAAAAGCGAAAGTCTTTCATTGTATAACCGAGCGTCTGGAACGCGCAAAGTTGCGAAGAAACGGGTTATTAAAGAGCATTTCCGCATGGAAAAGCTTATATATTTACACTGTTGATAATTCAGGTTTTTATATAATACTCCTCGCGTTTTATGAGGTGCCAGGGAGTTGAGGATTGAAGACGGGTTCACACTCATGTCGGACGCACGCTCTACCGACCGGAATACAAAGTGTCCACTTTCTTCTACAATTGTGGAACGATCAATATAATACTTCGTAACACTTCATTTTATAAAGCTACCCATAATGCGAATAATATAATCGATCGTGTGTCATGAATATGAACTGATCCCTTTTATATTTAAGTTATTAACTAGAGTCGTCGCTTAACGAAGAACACCGCGTAAATCATTACATTAAAATTAGTTTTTAAAGAAAATTCATTATTGTGAAGTTAAATTATTTTAGAACACAGTCCTATAACATTTAAATCAAAATAAAGTAATCAATTAGAAAGACATATAGAAAAATTATTTAAAAAAATAAATATATATGTACAATAATAGTAGGTACCTATCAAAGATTTTATGGATGTAATAAAATTGATAGATTTACCCTAGTGTCACCTAGTGTGTATTATCGAAATCTATTTTGGGATTCATTGTAATATTGAGATAATAGCTATTTGAATATATTTTACTTACATAAAAAATTCCAACCTGGCGGCGAATGAGTAGGACCGATATAGTAGCTTTAGCTTATGCAACGGGTAAGCGTCCTGGGCAAGCAGTAGGTCTACTCTCATTGGCCCTCATATTATTTACACAAGATTACATATGTGGGGTATAAAAGCAAAGGCAGCAATATCCAAAAAATAAATTTAATGCAATCACCAAAGATTACTAATTTAAAATGTACTGACTTCTAGATTTTATGTATTTATCCTATCCAAAATCATGTTTCCTTTAAATTAAAAAAAAAAAACAAAAAAATAATTTTAAAAATCCTATAAATTTTTGAATTCAGTAAATTATAAAAATGATAAATTTTGAGTACAATCCTCGATGACTGCATTAATTTTTTTTTGGATATTGCTGCTATTGCTTTTGTGCCCCACATATAGATATGTTAGTCTATATTTTTTCGAAATTTTAGTTTTCTTACTGTGGCGAAATTGGTATTGCTGTTCTCCACAGCAATGTTGTTGGATTCGTTTCCGGTTGAAACAATATATTATTTTCATAGATACATTTTTCTATTTATCATTCTATGTAATTGATTAATTTTATCAAACTTAAAAAACAAAAAACTGCATTAAAAATGACAAAAAGTACTTTTATGTTATTTCTGGTATAAAAAATACACACTTACATACACCTACATACCATTTTAATTTCAAAAGGGCTTAAAGGAATTTATTTAAGGGTTATTTTCGCGCGTTATTAGGCTAAGTTAAAAGGGACTTTCGCGTTATTTTTAAGACATATTCCCATCTGTAAAAATAAGTGAATTAATGAAATAATTAATATCATTATAAAGCCGTTGATGAGAAGAAAAATACATATTCGAACAATAATAACGACATCATTTTTCATCTTTCTGTTTTGGAGACATTTAATTATTTTTCGTACAAAAACAGACAGACTTACATACAGTTGTCGATAGAATCGGACACACATTAAATACACAAGCGAGTTACGCGATGATACTGTTTTTGCCTTAACTTTCTGTGACTGGTCAATATGTTTTGTTCCAGGAGAAACCGCATTCGGGAATTTTTTGCCTACCGGGTGACGACATAAATTCGGAAAATTCGGACTTGGGCAGTGATTTTTCTTCCATAAAACGCATAGTTATTACATTTAAACCTAGCCTAGCCTAACCTAACCTAACCTAACCTACCATCTCGCTTTTTCCCCGCGGGGATAGTCAAAGAGGATGGAGGGCCATACTCTTCTGTCCTGACACATACTCTCGCTTCAATCGCATGCATACGCATGACTCCCACAGGACTATCTTCCAATATTTGATTAACCTGGTCTTTCGCGGCTGCCCCCTTTTTCTGGCACAAGAATTGCGTCATTTTTTTTCTTACCATTCTTTCGTCATTCATTCATTTCTTTTCTCGTGCAACCATTAATCATAGCGACCCATTTTAAATTCTTCTCATGTTGAGATAAGCTTTTGAAATAAATTAATTTGGATTCAAGCAAAGAACCAGATTAAAGATGTATTTGCAAGCAGTGAAGAATAGTAAAAGAAAATGTATTTCTTTTTATAAATCAAAGGGAACTTATTGTACGGGAATTTGTAACAGATAACTTAGCTCGTGATTTGAAAATCAATGCTTACTGTATTTTATTTTAAACCAGTTGCATTGAGCAATATAATTTTATATACCCTTTCACCCATGACTTTCGCAGATCAATTCTAACATACACTTTCACAGAATTCACAGTGTTGGCATGCAAGATTTCCACTCTAGGGACAATTTAGTGATGATAAATTATAGCGTAATAATCATAGGAACATCGTTTCCATGATATACTAGCTAGTCTAATCCACAATACTTTACAGGTAAAATACTGGATAAATTGTGGCGTGTAGATGCAAAAACCGCCACTACCCATATAGGCTACATATGGATAGTGGCGGTTTTGCGTCTATACGCCACAACTATGAGTCAAAAATGTTCAAGCAACATTTATGGAGATAAACGAGTACAAAGTTCGCATTTTTTTCAATATTTCTGCCATAATCTGTTGCGATAACAATCTTAAGATCCCAATATTGCTATTTTCGGAATACGACCGAGAGTTGAGAATGTTCTTATGTTTTCACGGCCACTCAGAGTCTTCTAGTTAGTGTCTTCTGGGGTATTATGCCGTGTCTTTACGACCTTTCTGGCCGACATTCCAGGGTCCATCATTAGGGCTGAGGTCACATCGGTCAAACGTCGGCCAGAAAGGTCATAAAAACACGGCATAATACCCCAGAAGACACAAACCAGACGACCGAGAGTATTATGAATTTTTTTATTGATTCAGGCTCATAGTGACATTGCATATCGGTATTACCCCACTATGGAGGCTATACTATGATTATAGTGGCTAGATACATCTAGTCAGATACAGATACATAATAACATTCATTTGTACACTACCATGTCATTACACTAAGTAAATGGGAGGGATAATGATGATTGATTACTTCACAATATTAATTAAATTACAAATGTATGCATGCTGGCACTACTCTCAACTTGTGCATTGTTTGAGGTTGTATACTCATTCATTTTCCCATGAAACAATATTCAATGCCTCCATATAGGATGTCGGCATGACCGCTGAGTGTTCATTTGACAGGAGGGAACCACATTAAAGACTGGTTTGACAATGTTACTAAGAAATATAAAATTATTTTTAAAATCAGTGCCATAACCGTCTCAGAAAAATAGCTGACGAAAAAGTGACCTAGCAATCACGTTTCCAAGATGACTATGTATTTTATGATTATTTCAATTTTCACTTAACTAATCTTTGTACTATACACAACATGTTGAGATATTTTGTCATTATTTTCATCATCAGGTAAAAGTAAGATGGTGGGTCAAAAATTATCTGCACATTCACCATAACATATCTTCAAGATTGTTAGTGTACTATTTATCAAAAAATATATATAAGGTTCTGTAATACACAATAGTCCCCTTATGATACATTAAAAATTGTTCGTTTTTATTTTGGATCTTCGATAAAAATTTTTTTTAAATGGAGGGCACTTGTAAGAAACCAGGCTTGATCAGATAAACCAGATTCCAGCTTCCAGACATTGGAAGACAGCACTGAAAAAAGTTTCAACAACAAGAGTATGCATGATAAGATGTGTGAAAGTGATGTGCCAAGACTATGGCTTCTGAAAACTCGGGGTTTTGAAACCCGGCGGGTTCGGGTCCAAAATTATTATAGTATAAATATACGAATAAAACGTTTTTAAAATGTTTAATTCAAATAATAATATGCATGATAAAAATAACAAGATAAAGAATTTATACGAGTACGTAGCTTTTATACATAGGTTATTTCAAAAGTATAAATTTTAAAAATAGTTAAACATGTAGAAGTCAAAAAATATACAAATACGTATGATTAAAAAGAAACAAAGATAAAGAACATATAGGAGTATTTTGCACAGATAATTTTTTTAATTAAGAATTTCTTACATAATAATATTTTTAGAAAATGAATGCTGTGAGGGACTTATCACCTATTGATGATCTAATTTTTGCGCAGAAATTAGTCGACACCGAAAATGTTCGTTCATTGTCTGTTGATGTTGGTCTCACTTTGCAAACCGCGTCGTAGAGCCTCTTAAGATTTACTGTACGTTTTTTATTTATTTTAAATAAGGAAAATTCTTTCCGTAAACATTTAAAATTATCTTTAGACACAGTATGGAAGTGAAGCCTGGAGCTGGCACAAGAGGAACGAAAGTTTGACTTCTTCAATTCTTATTTACGCACGATTTAATTGTAATCACTGGATTTTTAATATAATAAACACGCAGGTGTATTTAGAACGCAGTTGCCGCCACAGTACTCGCGGATAGGAGTCTGCCCTATACTTCCGCGAGTACGGGTCGTTCTCCTGATGACGTTGAATACGACTTCAACGAAACGTGGAGAATTGTCTCTCGGAAAAACATACGGCTCGTATTAAATATCCGTAACCATTTACAGTTAAGTATGTCTAACGACCGTAATAATAACCTTAACAATTTAATTAAAAATAACTAGCAAGATTAAATTCATTTATGTATTACTCGCGTAACATGCCTTAGACTTCTTCTTCTTCTTATGTCCTATCCGTTCAACGGACGTTGGCTATCATGTTAGCCATATCTGCTGCGCCCCGTAATAGTTCTACAGTAGACTGGCCAAACTTAGGTTTTCAGCCACGATGTTGTCCTTCTTCCAGGGCCCCGACTTCCGGAAATCTTTCCCTGCGTTGCAAGATATCGTACTTCTCTGGTTGTCTCATCACATGTCCGAGATATTAAAGATTCTAGATTCTTATTGTTTTAATTACTACTTTTTCTTTATTTATCCGAACCATAACATCTTCATTCGTAACTCTGTCCACCCAGCTTACGTTGAGTATTCTTCTGTAGGTCCACACATCAAATGCTTCAAGTCGCCTTATAAATTATTCGGTAAGCGTCCATGCTTCTTCTTCTTATAGTGCCGTATCTTATCGGAGCTCGGCGATCATATTGATGATTACGACTATATTCACCGCCACATGGAAGACCTCAGTCGACATACACTTGTACCAAGCGGCGTCTTCCTACGCTTCTTTTACCACTTATTTTCCCCTGGATGACGAATTGGTTTTGGTCCTCTCATGATGTTTATTTTTGTTTATTTATTTCTAAAATCCTTATTATACGATTTATTTTATACATGAATATATGAATCATAATAATGTATATCATTTTATTTACAATATTACTTATCTAAATACAAATATTATAATTATGTTTTGTGGATTGCATACGCCGGAGGACTTCATCATTCGTCACTCTATCCACCCAGGAAACTTTCAATATGCGTCTATAGATCTCAAAAGTCTCCACTTTGCGGATTAGTTCTTGGTTTAGCGTCCATACCTCTACCCCATATAGGAGAATGGCGAAAATATAACATTGAACCATACGCATTCAAAATGCCAGATTTGTCGCGCATTGCGCCTAGAAATTGGCAAAGACCAAACACTATTATTTTTTTCTGACGTTTTTATATAAAATATAAATATTAGTAGGCGAATGAGCAGTTCTAATGCTGATACTAATCTCGGGATAATTAAAATTGAGAATAAAAATCCAAAGATTGCATTTCCAACCAATATAATTTCTTACTTACTACTGAAAATATCACATTACGTCCATAACCTTCTTTAATATTATAATACTAGCCGTACACCCGTGGGAAATCACGGGGAATAATAATAATTAATAACGACCCTTGCGTGACCACGCAACATGAGCTGCGCGTTGATTGCGTGTCACACTCTAAATTATCTAAAGTTGTCATTCCAGCAAGTTAAGGAAGGATAACGAAATTATTATATTTAGATGGTGCATTAGGTAACAGTCAGCTGTAATCAATTCTGTTAAAAATGTTGCATGTGTAATATGCAACTACTGCAGCAGTATACTATTTCTGGCTAATGAAGAAGAATTGAAAAAATTAACAATACTCCAAAATAAAGCATTAAGAATTATACTAAAAAGTAATCGATACACAAGAATCAAAGTGATGCTAGAAAGCTTACAAATAATGACATTTAGAGAAATAATTAAAATTAATGTACTTCTATTTATATATATAAAATTATTATGGACACAACAATACTTTTGAATTATTAAGAAAAATAAAAAAAAACCAACATGAACATGTTTGTTTTTTTTTGTATGTGTTGTTGTTGTTTTTTGTATTGTACAAAATGAAATTGTACAAGAAGAAAAGATGAAATAACATTACCATTCCGAAATAAAAAAAATATCACTAACTTCAATGACGTACAGTGGGATGAAATTATATATGAAACTACCAGGGGATATTAGGGATGAAAATAATATAACGGTTTTTAAGAAAAGATTAAGAAAATACTTAGGTACTTTTGATTAAAAATTTAATGTACTTTATATCTTATGCTGTATATATTAGGAAATATAAAAATTATTGTATTACCTACTTTACGAATAAAAAAAAATTATATAACTATAGCATATGTGAAGCGAAATATTTCCTGAATTAATCTAAAACTGTATTATTAGTGAATTTTTACTCTTTGATAACAGTGACTTGTCGTGATGATACTACTTTGTGTTTCCTCATCATCGTCGTGGTTGAGTGCGCACGAGGCAGTCACACTTCAGCAATAAAGCAGCTGGTATTTTTCTGCAATTTCCGATGTTTAATAGGTGATTTAGAAATATCGCAAAATACCGCCTAGGGACGGACACTTGCATTAAGAAATATAAAGGCGGAGAACGCACTTATTATTTTCTTAGTATTTAATAGTAGTTACCTAGGTTATTCAGACACTGGTATAAAACGTGAATGAAGCAAGTAACAGGAGTGGTCTGAAGATGAACAATCGCAAAACCAAATTGTCAATAACATCAAAAAGGTCACTTCCGATGCCAAATATAACCATCAAAATGAACAAATAGAATGAGTCACGCAATACAAATAATTAAAAGCTCGAAAAGAGATGGAAAGAAGTGCATTTCTCATAATGCAATCGTTATTTTCCAACCGTGACCTCTAAGCCTATAACTTAGAATGCGTACGGTTCAGTGTTATATTGTTACTTATACGGGGTGGAGGCATAGACACTTAGCCAAGAACTAATCCGCAAAGACGAGGCTTTTGAGATGTGGATCTATCCTCCTTGGACCCAATGGATAATGAAAATCGGTCCATTAATTCATCTGAAACGAAAAAATTTTTAGTCCTTAATTTGGAATTAAACATACCACTACTAAAATCTATTGATGGCTAGCTTAAATTTGTAAAAGGACACAACTCCAAACATTTATCTGAGAGATTTTTTCTAACTGTCGATCTATGTCTCCTATAGCCGACACTGGGTCCGAAGAGGCAATAGACGCGTATTGAAAGTTTCCTGGGTGGATAGAGTGATCAATGCTGAAGTCTTCCAGCGTATGGTAAAAGACCGAGAAGTGCTACGGACTATCGAGACAAGAATGTTTGAGTGGCTCGGACCTATTATGAAAGGAACTTTTTTTTATGTTTCACATTCTTTGTACTTACTTAATTTATTGTTAGCTGTTGGTTTTCCGAATAAATATAAATAAATAAATAAATAGAGAAGAAAATATTTTGAAAGGATTCTAAAAAAATGATCCAGTTTTAATATACATTGAGATGAACAAGATTTTCAATAAAATAAAAGTATAAAATCTGTAATCGGCCATTTTGACTGAAACACCGATCAGAGCGAATGACGTCACGCCTAAGTAACCATTACCGTGTCTCTTGAACCATTATCATAGACACAGTGCAATGTTTAATTAGGCTTGACGTCACGAAGAAGCCATGACACCTACGGGCGTTTTCGCGCAAAACTAAAAATAGGTAGATGAAAATGCAATTATTTGCATAAAAAATTAGTTTATTACTGAAATAATGTTATTTTCTGTAATAGAAGACGTGGACCTACATTATAGAAGGTTATTTCAAAGTCTGTCATCATGCCTATTGGGAGAAAATTTGATTTATTCAAATAAACAATGTTTCCACCTTTCCACGTAGATATTTTTTCCTACAGAGCCGGTGAACATAGATATCTTCACAGCTGGGCCAATTTATTTCACAGCTGGGCCAATTTATTTGAAGTGCTCCGGCACTATCTCTCGACCATCTCGGAAAAAAATTATAATTTTTCGGTGCATTGCCTTGTATTTAAGAAGTTCATAACTATTTTTTTTTTAATTTTTATTATATCCGGTTCATAAATGACAGCCATTTTTGTTTTACTTTGCACGCCGTTTTTCGCTTTGCAGGCATCTTTTTTCTAAATTATTTTTCTAAAACATTTTTCTAAATTACTCAGCACCGGGTTATCCCAGGCTTTCCAAATAACGTGCATTGTGTTCAGTACGTTCTGGTCTACCAATAGAAGCCCTATTAACTTACGTTGTATGTTTTCGATCATGTACTCGTTGTAGCCAAAGTTATTGAACGCGAATAAAGAAAATTCAATTTACGTAGGATAATTTATCAAAAAATTAATAGTTTATCCACCTTCATTTTTTCTATGCTTTTATATACAAGAGTCAGTAGTCAGTAGCGTGAAGCGCATAGAAGCAAAAAAACTGTTCATTGGTAAAGATTTTGAGAAACAAATATTAATTAAATAATACTTATCTTAAGAAAAAGTCGATTTAAAGTTCTAGCCGTAGTTCGTCCTACGGCTTGATGTTTTATTTCCGACGTTTTTGTATCCAACTAAATTATTTTTTATTTTATTTTTTTATTTATTAATCAACGCCCTAGTGGGCTTTTACAGTAGGTACAAGAAAATTAAGAAGATTTTTATATACCTAACATAAAAAACATTTTACAGTAAATAATTAAAAAATAATGATATAAATAAAACATATTTAAGATAAATGAACAATATGAAGTGTAACAAAATAAATGTAACAATGTAAAACAATATTATATAAACAGTATCTATAAAATAAATTAACAATAGAAATGAACAATATATATAAACGATGATTAGTACACAAGCAAACAGAAATAATCAGAAACCTTTAATAAATTAGTAATAAAGTAAAATATCAATTATAGAGATAACTTTCAGCATTTGGAGACCCCGTGTCTCAGAAATTCGCCGCCTCGAGCCTTACTTCACGCTCGATGTACGTCAGTCCAATGATCATTTGTATTCCGTTTGTCAGAAAATGGAATAAATTTTGGTCATTTAATGCCTTCTGCTTGTCTAACTTTTCCGAATAAATATTTTTATGTATAAATTGTTTTAAGCGGAGAAGTTTATGCTCCCACGTTGTGATTCGCTATCAAATCTATCATCTTGCGCGTATCGTAATAAGCGCCCGGCGCGCTGCCATGTTGAGAAGGCAAGAGGAAAATACTGTCTGCCTCGCTAGCGCGTACAATATTTGTACATTTGAGATATATCTAATCTTTTTTTTTATAAATAGGAAGGTGTGTTACGAACAAAAAGTAATAGACACAGAATAAAAAAAATAATAAAGCAATACTTTCAAGTGCAGTGATTTGAATGACAATATTAATAGTTCACAAATAATTTTGTCCAGTGATTCTGACCTTTTGCTCATCCAGTTTTGTGCACGTCTTAGTGACATCTGTCAAAATGAAGACGAAGCCTGAAGAAGAAATTGCCGAAGAGGATGAAGATACGAGAAGGGAAAAGGTCCGACGAATGTTCAGCTGGTCCAGCAGTATCATGTAAGTGTTTTAATTTTTTTAAATTATTTTATTTAATTCTATATACCTATCTAGTTCACCGCCGGTTTTGATTGTGGAAAATCTTGGAATTGAAAATTAACACACTTCCCGCCATCAAATCGAGCCGAAATTTTGCACATCGACTTGATGTCGATGACAATGCATTCTTACATACATTTGGGATCACACATACCTACACATTAGCGAAGGGAAAAACTACAAATCAAAATGAAGACTACAACACACACACCTGAAACCTACAAATTGTACACTACATTTGTAGCACAAACTACATGAAGTGAACTAATTGTAGTAGGTACTACGAAATTGTAGTACTAATGAAATGAAGTAATTGTAGAACTAATGGAGTGAAGCAATTGTAGTACTACAATACAACTAAAAAAAAAGGTCGCCGGAAAAAACATATCAATATTGCCTACATTTTTCCAAAAGTAACATATGGCGACCTAAACAAAAGGTCTAAAATGGTAAAAAGGTAAAAAATGAAGTGTACTATTTGAAGTATGTACTTTCAATAACTTTGAAGTGTGTGTAGTTTGTAGTGGGCACTACACTTCAAAAGGTGTGAAGTGTACGCTTCAATGTAGCTTGTTGGTCTTGTGGTTAGGACACTCGCCTCGTAATCCAAAGGTCGCGGGTTCGAACCTCACTCCAGCCTAGCAAGCTAGTCCTATTTTTATAGCACAAGCGTTTAGCTTAGTTTTAAAATAGTAAGAATGTGACACGTATTCCGTGTTCGCATCTCTATTTTAAAAAAAATGTAATGTACTACTACATTGTAGTAGTTAGTACAGAGCGGACCCATCACTAATACACATACGCATACAAAAAAATGCAAATTTATCTCAGTTGTACGGGCAAGTCCGTACATTCTGGTACTATTCTAAAATTATTTAAATCATGTACACTTTAGAATTGATCTCTTTATTTAAAATTGCTACAAAAAAGCTTATTGTTAATCTGTAAAATGATTTTGTTTGTTGTGAATTAAAAAAGTGAAAAAATCTTTAAAATTGTGACTTCAGAATGGATATTTACTGCGTATTATCTATCAGTTAAACCTAAAAAGTCATTGACACAACAAAGTGTGGCATGAAAATCTAGACGAGTTTCAGTGAGATTAAGTTTTGAGTTTATCCAGCGTAATCGATCTGAAATTCGAATACGAAGGATTTATAATGAAAACTATGTTTTAATGGACTAATTTTTTAAATTCATTTTCATTCACAGGAAAGATTTGAAACATACATTTGTTATGAATGCTCATTGTAATGGATTCTATTTTACCACGCTTATATTAGCTTCACCTGTTATCGAATCTTATAATCGATATTTCACTTGCTTCCCAATGTCCAATCGAGCGGAAATTTTGCACCCAGGCGTATTTTCGATGAGAGTACATGAATTAATTTTCAAGATGTACTTATTTATCAATTCATCATAATCAATTAATTCATCTTTCATATAGAAAATTAGTTGACGATCTCGCCATAAGATGGCTCTAGTTCCCTACTGAAGCGATTTTGTACACTGAGTAAGACTAAAAAAAATTCAAAATAACTCAAATAAAATAAAATAAACCTTCTAAAAAATTATATTTTTATTTTTGCATGATTGTCAATAATCTATTTGACTTGTATTAAAGCGAATGAATGTTTCACAAGCGATATAAATCACTGTAATGATAGTTCAACTTTTTGCAAAAAATAAATCACAAATATTGAAAAAAAATGCTAATTTTGATATCGCTTATCTCCAAAACTATTGATAAAAGGATATGGTTGCTTTAACATTTTGACTCTACTAAGGCAGGAATACATCTGTAAAGTTTTTTCTACTAGCTATGAGACACTGTATAATTACTATGTCTTTAATGACCTTGAAATATGCCAAATTCGAGAGCATGCTCACCGATTTTGAGAATTTTGAGGGCGAATGGGGGTTGAAACATACTGTGTTGTAACTGTGGCTAGGATAGTTCCCAGCTATGAAGAAATAAAGTCTGCATCATGACCCATTCCTGCCCTTTTTATCGTCAGAGTTTAAAAACCTTCACATTTCAAAGACACACCTCCACTTAGTGCATACAATCTATGGCCGTCCTTGACCCCCGCAGTGGGAGGTCAAACTCCTGAAGACGCTGTGATACGACTCAAGCGAAACGTCGAGCGTCGTATTTCGCTTCTACATCCATACGCTTCGTATATATGATATCCATTTTATTTCAATATTTATTATATTTGTTATAAAAATATCCTTTCTTTAAAAAATCTGACTAATTGTTTTCTTGCAATTTTGAAGGCTTACATATTTCAAAACTCCATCCATATAGTAAGGCTGCTGGTAGATAAAATAGTTTCTTGAGATTTCTCACAACATGTTTAATTATGGAAATGTACGTATATAAGGCCTGAATACTTAATGATTTAAAGTGCAACGAATAGTATCGGCCTCAGGCCGAATACCGAATATTCGGCCAGGAGCGTGGACAAATAGCCGAATATTCGGCCAGGAGCGAGGCCGAATAGCCGAATTTTAGGCCAAACTATTCGCCTGACACAACGCTTTGCCAATTGCACTTGACTGTGTTTTGTTTTGTGCAGGTTATAACATGCACAATTACGCGATGTAAACAAACAGTTTTTAGTTGTTTTATTTGCAATCATTTTTTTAAATTATTATGACCTCTTTCGACCTGTTATCTTTTTTTGACCTCCTAGAAAAATAACTTAATTAAGTATGTTACGTTTCCACTGACCTTTTAGATAAATAATTTTAAATAAGCGAAAAATTTCGCTTTCTCTAACTTGGAATGTAGTTATGTTCGGCCAAATAGTAAGCTAATATTCAGCCGAATACCGAATATTCCAAAAAGCGGCGAATAGGCCCAATACCGACTGGTAAGCGAATATTCGTTACATCTCAATTTAAAGGTTTAAAACGTAATTTGCATTACAAATTAGACTTTTAAAGCATACTTTAACCATTAAATCACTAAAGTATTGAATCTGTATTTGGGCCTAAGACTGACGTATTTAAAAAATATATTCTAATGAAATGTACCTATAAATATTATAATGTATATCAGAAGTTTATAACATAACTGACTATTATTTGATGACAATGCAAGTTTTGGTATCATTAGGAAGATTATGTTTTTCTTAGTAGTATAAGTATTATGATTATACACAACCGTGTGTATATCTAATCGTAATATGTAGGTATATTCATTAATATTTTAATGTTCGCAGTATTCAATACATAGGTATAACATATAATCATAATTATTAGTTGAAAATTTTGTTTGTGTCGAATGGTGCCCACTGGAGTAATATTAACAAAGATTCAGTATTCAGTAAGCTTTAGACCTACGAGACTATTTGCAGCTCTCACCATTTTTCCATGATCAGCTATGATGCTTTTAAATCTCTGTTAGACCCACAAGGGGTTGTAGTGGTGAAAGTAATGATGATGATAACGAACGTCGCATTGTTTCGTGGGCATTTTTAGCATACCTGTAATTTAAATCACGTGGATCATTGTCTCGTGGGCATTTTTAGCATACCTGTAATTTAAATCACGTGGATCATTGTCGCGTGGGCATTTTGTCGCGTAAATCTTTATATTAGTCACGTGCATCTCTTAACACGTAGATTTTTTATCGCGCGGGACTTTGTCTTAAGACCTAATGTCAATGAACCCTTTGTCGCGGAACAAATATATCTCTGTGATTTACACAGATTTTAAGTTATTCATAAGGTATAATATTTTTGGCAATTGTTTCGCCACAACTACGCCTGATGCCATACAAAATACAATTAAAATTCAAATTACGTATCTGTGCGTAACTTTCAATATCAATATCCACTGACTACGGTAGGTAGGTACTGGTAATTCAATGCCACGTCAAAGGACATTGGTAAACTTTTCTCAAATGGCTGACAAATGTCAAAGCGACGGTATCTCTGCAAATATCACTCAGATAAGCAAACACGGTAATGTTTGCGTATGCAATTAATATGAATGGCAGATGCCCTGATGAAGAGACGGTGCTAATTTCTTGCCAGTGTAAATGACAAGTTTTCACGCTCGCGGGAACCTGTGAACTTGTGACAAGCTTTGTATGCACGTTCATCCTTACATGCTAATCAAGATTCGATTGTAATCTCGCCCGAATTAGTATAAAAATTTAAGTACCTGAGGCAATTTTTTTTTCGATTTCTTAGAGTATACGGTACTCTGAATAGGTACTTTATATGCGGCTAGACCGCCTAAGCTACTTCTTCAAGTGCATCAGTTCTATAACTTTGACACTTTTACAAATTGACTTATTGTAATATGTTTTATAGAATTCGAAAGGGTAAATTTTTTTAAGGAAAACCCCACTAAAGGTAGGTAGGTAAGGTAGGTGAGGCCCAAATACAGTCAATACTTATATGATTTAAAGGTACGCTACAAAAATACGCTTTTAAAGCGTACTTTAAACTTTAAATCATTAAGTATTGACTCTGTATTCGGGCCTTAAATTACCATTCAAAATATTATTAGACAGTCAAATAAGTAGACTTTTGGCTCACCAGCAATCTATTAATAATGTAGTAATAAATAAAGAAAAATAAAAAAATAATCTTCAAATATTTGTTTATTACATTTACGAAACAAGACAATTTCGAGTAAATATTTAATTTTTACTCTCTTTCTTTTAACTCGTAGCGTCTGCGGTTTGTTTTTTGCCAGAAAAAATTTGAATCGATTTTCAACCATTTTCCCGTGATCCAATCAAGCTGAAACTTTGCAGGCAGACTCGTGGCGACGATAAAAATGATCTAACAATTTTTCGTTTACATTTTTTAAATAATTATGGTATAATTTTCGAAATTTTAATGGTTATTTAAAATTGGAATTATTATATAAGACCCCGACGCATGCAGTAAGCACGAAACCTGATTAAATGAGGAAGGGAGTATAATAAAAACTTGTCTTTTTGGTTTAGTTTTTTATTCGCCTTTGGCTTTATTCGATAGCCAAGGGTCAATCCTCTATCAATAAAAATATGTAGCCAGATATTCACAACTTCCACACCTCTTCGAAAATGTGTGTCAGTGTTACTTTACGACCTGTAATTTTATGAAATCTTTATCTGTTTTTAAATCAGAAACATATATTCACAATGCATCGAATTCTATTCTATCATTATTAAAAGCAAAGGCAGCAATGTCCACTTCAACCAACCAAACTCCAAGGATGTGTCACGTGACAAAATGGCCGCTTCATAATAAATTGACAGTTGATTTCGATTGTAGACTGTCGATTTTGTTTTTATTAATAAAACACATTAAATTTAGACAACTTTGTCGATTTTCTTTTTTTTCATTTTAGACAATAAATTTAGATAAATTTACATTTTGTTTATATAAAACTTCATAGCAAAGACTAATTATTTTAAGTTAAATATTTTTTTACACGCTTATAAAAAGAAAACGGAGATGTCAATTGTTTTTAGAAATTTATTATCAATAAGATGTACCTACCTACATACCTTCCAAAGTTTCATAGATTCCAGATTCCAAAATTTTCTTAATTAGTGACAGGTTTCTCGTGTTTATCTCAGAAGCACCTCAGGGGGATATTGCTGCCTTTGCTTTTATACCCCTCATATATATATAAAAATAATATTTATTAATTGATTATTATTTTGATTTCAATAATAAAAATTGTATGTAAAATATAATTTAAAAGCACTAGCGCCATAACGGAAAATTCAGCAACTAACATATTATTTCTTTCAGTGTGTTTCATGACTGTCATTTACATTCAATCGTCTGCCGATAGATGTCAGGAGACGTCAAAAATCAAATTATTTTTCAGCCGTAGGCACCTATTTAATATGCACGATTGTAGTTACATAATACGTATTATTCATTAAATTGTATATTAAAATCTTGCTTTATAATAGTATATTGTAATATTCAATTCATGGCTTTCGTATTTTTATTATTTTTATTTAAATATATTTATAATAATAACGGACTTCGAAAACGTACATTAAATTAAATAAAAATTAATTAATAATTGAATACCTAAATGACTCAATTAATATGTGAAAATAGAATAATATTAATTTCGATGATATCTAGTCCAAAGCCTTAAAGAAAATGAGTCAGAAATATTGACAAAAATGCAAACTCGCATATCTCCGTAATTGTCGACACTTCAGCCGAAGTGTAAAGAATATTTTCTTTTCTAAATTGAGTGAAGAAGATTCCACTGAAGTTTTTGCTACTAGCTACGAGATACCCAGTGTGTATAAGAGGACGCAGATGTGGATAAATAAGGAGATAACTGAACTGTTAAAAAAAAAAACATTTAATGTTTTATTTTGAGAGTCGTGTTTGGGGCTTGGCATTTAGTTTTTTTTATGGGAGTAAAAGAAAATCAAGATGATGGATAAAGTCGTATATTATCATTTAATGTATATAATTTTACCGCTTATTAAAATAGATGCATTCTATCCGCAACATAAATATTGCTGGAATATACCTAGGAACTAGTAAATAACTATTGGCAATTATTGGTAATAAAATTTTATCGTTAAACCGGACTTGGCTATTTAATTTAAACGTAAAGATGAATAGTAATAGTATAAGTAGTGATATATATCTCTACATATAATTATTTATAGAAGTGTATCTTTAAATATCGGCGTAGTTACTTATGTCATCCTTCCTCAAATAATAAACAAACCTTTCCTTTAGACTCGTTAACGCCTTCAGGCCGCAGACCGTACCAACCTTTGGTCCTCGTCACAAGGGCGATTAAAAACGACGCAAGGTGAACGTGTTTCTCATGTTGAAAATTACAGGAATTTAGCATATTGTGAATTTTCTTATTTATGCATATTTCAAAGTTACGTACATTCCGTAGTTGTCATTAGCAACATGATAAATAATTTTATTGTGAATACTCTTCTAATATCATGCAAAGGAAATTGATGATGTGTTGTTATAACGACAGTCACTAATGTACAATATATATTAATGGTTTAATATCGATGTTGTTTTAGTACTAACATTAGATAGATTGCACCGCCTAGGTAATCAATATAGTTCTGTTGTCTACGACGCAAGTTAAACGTGTTTCTCATGTTGAAAATAGCAGGAATTTAGCATACTGTAAATTTTCTTATTTATGCATATTTCAATGTTACGTACATTCCTTGATTGTCATTAATAACATGATAAATAATTTTATTGTGAATACTCTTCTAAAATCATGAAAAGTAAATTGATGGTGTGTTGTTATAGCGATAGTCATTATTGTACACTATATATTAATGGTTAAGCTGCTAATATCGGTGTTGTTTTAATACTAACATTAGAATTGCCTGCCCAACATAAATTGGCGTGCGGCGAGTTTGGAACTAAAACCCGCCCCGCCCGCACCCGGCGGTAACCCCTCGCCCTGACATTCAGCTCATTCTCGTCTTTGAGCGCGAGCTGTGTCATCTTGATTACCAATATACACTGAATTATTATGTCCAAAACATCCAAAACAGTCCGGGATGGTGCAAGAACTACAATGAAGTATTAAAGTTTTGCGAAGCTGAAAAATCAAATAATGGACCGATATTACCGTTTGACAGTTTGACAGATAGAGCGTCCGCCGCGGAGCGCGCTGTTACCCGACCAAATTTCTATTGAAGGCTCTTGACACTGGTCACCGGACATTCAGTACATTATGTATTGTGTAATAAATTTACACCCTGGCAACTTCTATTACGCGACAGTGACACCCTCCTTCGCACGCCAAGTTATAGTGGTACGCCTATAGATTGCACCGCCTAGGTAATCAATATAGTTCTGTTGTCTACGACGCAAGTTAAACGTGTTTCTCATGTTGAAAATCACAGGAATTTAGCGTACCTATTGTAAATTTTCTTATTTATCCTAATTTTAAAGTTACGTACATTCGATGGTTGTCATTAATAATATGTTGGAATAAAGATCTGACATCCCCAATATTGCTATGTGGTATTCACAATACGTCAGTTGGATCGGATCAATTCGAATAGCAGAATGAATGAAGAATGAATCCGGTTCCGCTGAATCGGGCCCGAGAACTGTGCGATTATGTGACGTGTGTTCGTTTCTTCTCTCTCACTTATCTACTCGCGCCTTTCTCCGCCGAGCAGTCTGACGCAACTCTTGCAAAATAAGTAATATCGACACTTCCTCTCGCCTCTGAGACACGTCAGATAGTAGGAACTAATAGACTAAGAGCCAGCGACCGCCAGACTTACGTTATAGTATGAAATATTTTCTGTAGATGTACCCTGTAGTGGGTAAGAAGATTTGGCAGTCATGACATTTGAGTTCGGAGGATTTTGGCAGATAACGAACAAGAGCACCACGCCTTTTGCACTTAAATCATTGGAGAAGAAACTACGGCAAAAACTGTATTATTGACTGTGTTCTAGATATCTATGATATGGCCTTTGCAGATCTTGATAAGTATTTTACATTTAAGTTTTGAGCAGTTTACAAAATACATAAAAACGCACACACACACCGACACATGAAAACACGACCCTTTTATTGCTCTTGCAAATATGTGTTTTATTTTAATTGGTCCAAGGCTCTGTATATCAACAACTGTTTTTTTTATGACTTTATATATATATGGCTGCAAAAAAACATATAATGACATGACAAACATAGAATGAGTTAATAAAACGTAAAAATGTTAAACCCGATTTTTTAATATGTTTAACGGGACAGCACTACGTATATTATACACATATTAATCATTGCAGGACGCTATTCGCGCGTCATTTCTTCCGCCAGACGCTTAGAAGTTCCATAAAAAATATTCAGGTCATTTACGTTATAAGTATATACACGTACTAAGAATGTCTGATGACCGAATTCCTAGGAAAATACTGAGTGCGATTCCTGAGGGTAGACATCCAGTGGGCCGCCCCAGACACAGTTGGGCGAGGCAACATCATCATCATCAGGCATCAGCGCAAGACAGGGACGAATGGAGGCGCCTTGTCAATGCAGTGGGTCCCCGACCAGAATAGGACAAGGGGAAGAAGAGAAATGAGAGTCTTAGAAACAAATCTGAATTTTGTATACTTTATTCGGGACACTATTAAACAATATTACCTGATATCTATCTTATATTTTAACGATCGATTTACACATTTTTTTGTACCTGTATTATTTGTTATCTCCCAAAATCCCCCGAACTCATATGTCATAATATCCAAACCTTCTTACCTACTATAGTGTACATCCACAGAAAATATTTCAAGTTTAATACTAAGTGCACGTTCAGACACAGCGGGAACCGCTCGGTTTCAGAATCGCGTGGGATCCGCCTCGGGTCTTATTTATGTAATCGTTCAGACGTAACCGCGAGGTTCCAACGCGATTCACGCGTGTCTGAACGTGCACTTAAAAGTAAGTCTGGTGGCTCCTGGCTTCTACTCATAGAATCAGATGTTTATTTTCATGTGGCAAGTATAATTAGTTTTTAAATAAATAATTTATTTAACTCTTAACAAACCAAAAAATGGCTAGACCCTTACCCGAAACTATTAGGGCAGTTGAGTCTTTTATCAGTTCTTCTCTGCGAATCTTCCGTGACTTTACTTGAATTTGGAATGAAATAAATCAATAATAAGGGTGTGAGAAAAATTCTACGATGTTACATTTAACCCACTGTCAGCACCTACCTGGGCGATATTTATTTATAACAACACTTGCCGTACATATCGAATGGTTCGCGTCTTTGCTATATATATATAGTATATTTTTGACCGTCCACGAAGAGAAGGCGGCGGCGGTAGCAACATGCGTTAAGCGGCCGATACGGGTTTGCTAGCCCGAGGTTCAAGCCCCGTCTCCGGCCAACAACGAAATTATTATATTTAGATTTTTATATGTATGTTCTGAGAAAACAATCACTGGATTTTATCCATAGAGGGATAAATGTTAATTAAGAAAAATTATATGTCTCGCAGAGACGAAGCTATGTGTATGTGAAACGTTTATGAAAGTCTTTACAGGGTGGCCCAGGGCTTATGACCTGTATGAGCTGGCTTAGGTGATTAATTAACACAATGTAATGTTCACCAATTTCACCGCAGGAACATCCATACATTACCAAATTTTTTAAGAAAAATATAAAGGAAGGAAACTTACAAAGCATAAATATCATTAAAACATAGTTATATCAGTAAAACAAAGTACCTATGTAGAAATGTAAAAAAAAAACTATTTACAATTTTTGCAAGGTTTTCTTCTTTTTCTTCGATTTGTATTAAAACGAGTAAATTTTTCGGTAAGTTACTGTGATGATTGTTCAACTTTCTGCAAAAAGTTATTCAGAAATATTGAAAAAATGCAAACTTTGATATCGTATATCTCCATGACTATTGATATTGGGTGATGGTTGCTTTTTTTGACTCATTACCAAAGCAGGAATCCACGAGACGACCTGTATAATAGACCTATCATTTTAATTTTATTCCGTGCCTAGTGGCTCTGTTCGTCGATTATTGCAGTAATTTATAACATTTTTCAACAATTGCGGGATTCAAAGTGCGATTTTTAGAATCCGGCCGAGAGAGTCGTCAAGTGTGTGAATTGATCTGTCAACAGAGTTTAGCAAAAAACCCGTTTATTCGCTCATTCTTATTCAAGGAAAAAAATAGGCCTCTCACGAGACCCGAGAACAAAGATCGTTTACTCAAAATGGCAGCAGGATTGGCCAAAAGATTTTTGTGAATATTTTTATTCAATAGATCGCTACAAGCACATTTTGAATTAGTTTTAAAAATAGTTTAAATCTTCGTCCATAGGCCTCGAAAATTGTGAACATCGCAATTTGTTTCAATAGTCTTAAGCGAAAAAAATATATTGTAACGAGACTGAATACCTACTAAAAGAACTGAAAATAAACATCGACGCACACAATCCGGAGTCACTCAGCCGTGACCGCGTTATGTCTCTGGAGTATTCTACCACATTCCATTTCGTGGTAAAGTGTACTGCAGAACAGCCTAGAACATTCCACATGTTTCTCGTTACCTCTATAATGAATCTTTCGGGGGATTTGTGCTATATAAGGAGTCGCGCGATGCGGGCTCGAATAATGCTGTTTGTGAAGTTAACAAGGCGACATCTCCATGCTTCTACCGAGCGAACCAGTGTGATCAGTGCTTTGAGATATTACAACACGCAGTAGGTATTAGTAAGTGAAACCAGCGCAGGTGAATAAGAAAAGAAGAAATCGGGGCGAATTGTTTCTACGAGAGAACATTGAACAGAGTTTATCAGAAGTGATCTAAGGAATAGTAATAGGGTGAATTAAGTAACAGTTTAATAATAAGTGTGAGAAATATTCGGAAGGCATTTAGCGATTTCAAAATTAAGGATGGTTCTGAAATTTAACTAGTGTCCAGGACTTTTTTTGGTAATACATTAAACTAAATTAATTTCTAGTGTTTTCATTTGCCTCCCAAAGCCCCGTCCCGTGACAAGATATACAAGGTGTAACAGAGCTAGTCCACAATACTTTACAGGTGGATTCCTGCCTTGATTATGAGTCGAAAATGTTTAAGCAAACATCACCTAATATCAATAGTTATGGAGTTATGCAACATCAAAGAATGCATTTTTATCAATATTTTTCTATTTTTTTTTTACAAAACGTTGAAATATCATTACAGTAACTTATCGACTACGAAAAATTCATTAGTTTCAATTTAAGTTAAATAAAATAATAAAAATCCTGAAAAAATTCCAATTGGAATGTTGTCCAATTGGAATTGGAGGGTTTTTATAATTTTATTTGACTTGCATTAACGGGAATGAATTTTTCATATTATATATTAGTTACTGTAATGATAATCTAAGGTTTTTTTTAGAAAATAAGACAGAAACATTGAAAAACAAATGCAAACTTTGATGTCGCATAAATATCTCCTTAACGATTGATATTAGGTCATTGTTGCCTGAACGGAACATTTTCGGCTCATAATCAAGGCAGGAATTCACCTGCAAAATATTGTGGACTAGTTCTGTTACGCACTGCATATACTTACGAAATGTGTGTCAATTTTTGGAACATTGCCTTTCCAAACAGTATAATGATTCCAAAACTATCAATACGTCTAATCAATTTTAAACCATAAAGTAAACTTATTACTCCCTTTGTATTAACTCGTGGCGTCTGCTTGTCTTCTTGTCTGACGAAAAAACTTTGGATCCATTTTAAACCCCTTTCCCGTGATCCAATCGAGCTGAAACTTTGCAAGCAGACTCGTGGCGACGATCAAGAAAATCAATCAAATTTTCGTTAAAAAAAATTAATAAATCTTTGGATTTTTCAAATTTTGAATGTTTTTTTCATACAACTTATAAAGTTGTATGAAAATATTTCAACGCGTCTTGTAGACGCGAAACCTGATTATAGTATAATTTTGGATTTTTGGAAATTTTTTATTACTCCCTTTCGTAGTGTCGCCCGACCGAAGCCCAACGCGTAGGTTAAGCGAAAAAAATGTTTCAATTAGTAAATGAGAAAGGGAGTATAATAAAAACTTGGTTTTTGTGAGTTACTTTTTTTTTATTATTTTACTCACTAAATAAATATAAAATCGTGACATAACCATAACGTTTTCGCTTTATTTGAAAGCAAAATCGTCGGCGAGCTGCGAACCCACTTGACCAGCCTTCTGTGTCCGCGGTTATATAACGTTAACATATTTTTAGATCGCCAATACGAATTAAAACATATTTTTGACTTGCAGCGCGAGTGCTTCCGTCCGCTCGCAGCGCTCAGACGTGCGTGTTTGGAAGTAGAAATCACATGGATTTATTGATCAAATCATTATTTGCGCTAACACAATTTTAACCTCGGCGTTTATGCCAATTTAAACATGGGGGTATTGAAAGAATATCGAGGACACCTATACCTAGAGATGTAGACTCTCTCACATGTGCGAATTGTCTTGCTGGCTGGGGTAAATTTTAGGTACCTACCCAGTTCAATAAATTTTGGATAATTTTCGCAACGTTTTTATTTATTTTATTTTATGATTTTTATAATTCCCCACACTGTTCCATTTATTTACTTATACTTATCATTCTTGCTCTATGACACATTTTTCCTTAACATTATATTTGTTACGCCCGGTGGTATACTTACCTTTATATTGTTTTCGTTAAACTCATCGTTTCTTAAAAAAATATTCCTTCAAACATATATATTTATATAGAAAAGATTACTTAGATTATTCTGTTTACCTTCTATTTACTTTTACATGCAAGAATTAACCCTAGAATCCTACACTGTTTTGCCCAACCGATTTTCCTACAAGGAGTGCCTGAGCACCCCATACTTTGGGGTTGTTATTTTTTTAATGAAACAGTTTTAAAAATATATTTCTTTATTAGACGTAAGACTATAAATTTAAGATCAAAACTCAAAGTAAATCTACTTATTATTAATTAGTTGCGGATATTTTTATTTGACGTTCCAAACATATCTGAGTTTTGCACTTCGTACACTGAGTTCTGCTCTTCCTTCCTCCTTACTCCTTACTCCTGGGACAGAATCCACAATGCCCCTGGGTGGGATGCTGAGGAATCAAGCTTTCATTTGGTTTAGGTTTTTTAAGGACACCAAAAATAATTTCTTTTATATCCCTCCTCAAACTTGGCTTTCGCTGGCGTTCTTCCAAATAATTACTCACGAGTTGGAATATCATTTTTTTATAAGTTCTTCTGAATTTTATTTCTGATTTATTTGTTGCCTTTGAGCATTTGTAAAGAATTCAAGAATTGATGCCAATTCCATTCAAAATTCCATAAAAAATGCATATCGGCCACTATCGCGATTTTCTTTGGACGGAGTATTTTTTAGCCATTGCATCGAAAACGTCGATGCCATTTTTGGTTTTATTATAATAATTAATTATTTCCTGGAGCTCTACTTCATTATTTTTGTAAGGGGAATCACGAAGAGTTGACAACATAATAATGACCTTCTTTTTAGTTGATTTTGGCGGAAAATAGGATAAGAGAGTTAGATCAACAGATCGTCATTGAACTTTCGCGAACCTTCTAGAACATTTTTCTAGACACACCGACACATTCTGCCACTCAGTTTAGAACCTTATAGAACTTTCGGGAATTTTATAGAACCTTCCCCTTCCAGAACTTTCTAGAGCAAGTTTTTCCGGAACCTTCTAGACTCACCGACGTACTCGGCGCGCCTTTTTTAAAACAATAATAAAAACTTGGTTTTTATGGGTTAGTTAGTATCTCTCTTTTTCGACTATGATTCTGACTGTTTGAATTGCATCTATTGTTGATTTCCCCGACACAAAGTTTATGATCTTTATGAGTTTATGATGATGATGATGAAGATCCATGTCCTAGGAAGAATTCTAGACATGACGGGTCGATCTCACAAGGTAAGGCATGACCAAAACAACTAATTTTGAATGAGGTCAATGATGCAAATTTAAAAACAGACTTGTGCGTTCTAGGCATGAACATATGTGTGTACATGGGTATGTGACTATTATTGTGGAAATTCTTAGTCAGTGTTTGCAAAATAAGTGACTTCTATTTCAGAACCGTAAAAATCATTCAACTTCAGTTTCTGAACTTCAATTTATTTTAAATTCAAGGAATATACAAAAGAAAATATTTATTTTATTTTTCGTGTACAGGTTTACTTACAGTTATTGAGAATCATACAATGTTATATACTTTTGATTGGTAGTAGACAGAGCTTTTCACCAATTAAAATAAACCTTAATTTCACGAGAGGATATGTGTCGGTTAGGTAGTAATTCAAGTAGTAAGTCGGTGTATGCTAGTGTGTGTGAGAGAGGATGTATGTAACCTCGCAAGTTTACCCCTAAAAGGGTTTGTCAATTGCTCAAAACGTAAGTAAAAGCTATCGAAATCTGAAAAGCCATGTTTTAGATGCAAAGAACGCGGTTAATTATAGAGTTTTTGCAGTACTCTTTTCTCCAAACATCCAAGTAGAAAATATGTGGTGCTGTTGTTCGTCTCTGCGGGACAGTATAGTGTACAGAATTTAGAATTTCGTGCGAGTCAATGCGGTTGTAAGTAATTGGTCAAGATAATTTATATCAATTATTTAGTATTTAATCTCGTCTGCTTGCTTGCTTACCGAAAAAACTTTGGATCGATTTTTAACCCTTTTACCGTGATCCAATCGAGCTGAAACTTTGCAAATAGACTCGTGGCAACGATCAAGAAGATCTATCAAATTTTCGTTACAAAAATAATTATTATAGTATAATTTTTGGATTTTTCAAATTTTTAATGTTTTTTTCATACAAATCAGTAAGTTGTATGGAGATTCCGACGCATATGGTAGACACAAAACCCGAAAATGAGAAAGGGAGTATTGTAAAAACTTGGTTTTTATGGGTTACTTTTTTCACAATAAGAATGTGTTCTTAAATATAAAGTAATTTTTTTATTCAAATTTCTACACGTGAGTGTTCCAATTACCTACTAGGTGCCTGTTGCCTCGACATTTCCTTCCAAGATGGCGGCTTACGTAACACTCGGAACATTTTTGGGCGCCAAAATGCGGTCTTGTGATGCAATCTTCATCATTGCTTGTACTTTCTGCGTGTGGGTGAGGCGCGAGGGGTGACCACCGGTCCGGCATGTTGTGGTATAAACAGAGAAAATATCAAGAATACATTTGGGAAAGCTCCGACGGTAATAATTTCGAATGTCCGTCCGTAACTTCCTATCCAATAGCTGATCTCATTCCTTCAAAATTAGTACGATTTAAAAATTGTTATTAAATAAAATGAAAACATTGAGTTTATCCTTTTTCAATAAAATTCTCCGAGTTGACTCTTTTTAATATTTCAGTTTAATGAAAATTAAAATATCGCATATGTGGGGTATAAAAGCAAAGGCAGCAATATCCAAAAAAATTGAATGCAGACATCGAGGATTACTAATTTATAATGTACTGAATTTGAGATTTTATAGAAAACATCGTCTGTAAATTCATAAGAAACGTGATTTTGGAAGGGATAGATACTTAAAATCTAGAATTAAGTACCTTTTAAATGTGTAATCCTCGGTGGCTGAATTGAGAACACTTTTATATTTTTTTGGATATTGCTGCCTTCGCTTTTATACTCCACATATTATTTCATCGGTGTTAATCATTAATCAAAATATATAATTCTATATTTATGGCGGACATTTTATTTTTGAATTTCAACTTTCTTCTTCTTATGGTGCCATCTTCTATCGGAGGTCGGCGATCATTCTGGTGATTACGATTTTATTTACCGCCGCACGGAACAACTCAGTTCAGTTACACTTATAACAGTCCCTCAAGTTACACAGCCGTGATATGCGGCGTCTTCCTACGCTTCTTTCACCACTTATTTCCCCCTGGATGATGAGTTGATACAGACTGTATTTTGGTCCTCTCATAATATATTCGAAATGCTCCAGCTTTCTTGCCTTGATAGTTCGCAGCACTTCTCGGTCTTTTTCCATACGCCGCGCTAGAGGACTTCATTATTCGTCACTCTATCCACCAGGAAACTTTCAATATGCATCTACAGAGCCACATCTCAAAAGATTCGACATTGCGGATTAGTTCTGGGTTAAGTGTCCATCCCTCTACCCCATATTAGAGAAGGGCAAAATATTTGCATTGAGTTAATAATTGTTAGTTAGGTATATATTAACTAGTCAAAACAAAGAAGTGTATTGGAAAATTCAATCTTAAATGTAAACTATTTGAAATCATACTAATTTTTAAAACGGACAAATGTTTTCATTTTATTTAATGATGAAAACGGAATGATTCTAGTTACGGTTACGGGCGGACATTCTAAATTATTATTATTTAATTGTGGGGATTATTGGCTGTATTACCTCAATGTTGTATTGAATTATCCAATATTATAATAATAATTTTTCCATGAAGGATGGTCGCCGCAATTTAAATTTAGAGTTCATGTATTGGTAATCTACGTGTTACCTACATATGTATGTGTAGGCCAGAAAAAATAGTACTCACTTATTTTGTTATTAATCGGGCTTAAAATAATCAAATTTTTTTTCGATAATATTCTTCTTCTAGTTTCTGTTTCTATAACAAACTTTAACGATCATATTGACGATCGGTTTTTTTATTTGCAATAGCTTTAAAAGAATGATCTATTTGTTATTGTCAGCGACCGCCAGACATACGTTATGGTATCAAACCTGAAATATTTTCTGTAGATGTACACTGTGGTAGGTAAGAGGGTTTGGATATTATGACATTTGAGTTCGGGCGATTTTGGCAGGCAACAACAGGTAATGAATACAGTTACAAAAAAAAAGTGTAAGTAAAATTTTAAAATGTATGGTTTTAGGTAATATTGTAAATAGTTGCCCGAATAAAATAGGTAAAATTCAAATTTTTAACTTATGTGATTATTTATAGAGCTTCAAAGCGGAAGACCGCGAAAAGCGTCTGGCACTGATTAACATGAGTGTATACATATAAGTTCCGCTAAACATATTAAAACATTAGGTTTGTTATTTTTACGTCTCACTTACTCATTTTTTTTACCTGTATTACGTACATTTTACTTGCTAAAACCCCCCAAACTTAAATGTCATAATATCCAAACCTTCTTACCTACTATAGTGTACATCTACAAAAATATTTCAGGTTTAATACTACAGCGTAAGTCTGGCGGTAGCTGCCTCTTCATCTGTTCAGCCTGGATACGAGGTGCAGGATGCGATGTTTTTTTGCGTGTCTCGATATGTCCTAAATATTATTGTTTCTGGGATTTATCTACCCACCCGATTATTTTAGTAGTCGTTCGTAGATCCACGCCTCAAATGCTTGGGACGGCGAAATTGGCCACTTCTTCTCATAGCTTCTCTTGCATTTTGTACAACATTTTTGTATAGAAATTTAAATTTAATAATTAGATTCCATATATTTTAAATACATACTAGCAAAAAAATTTGGAAAATCACGGGATATAATAATCGCTGGATTTTGAAGCTGAAAATTCATGAACAGAAAATCATTTGGTTTTCATTAATTGACTACAGTCACTTAAACATGAAACTAACTTCAGAATAATTTACAAACTAATTTCATCGAATTAAAACGTAAAGTATGTTTACAGCAGCAACTATTTAATAACTACTTTTTTGGTAAATATTCTAATGTTACTGATCACCAGTGTTATTGTTGTGATTAGAGGAAGTTACGGATGAACGGACGTACATTCGAAATTAGGAGAGTTGATTTCTTTCTAAAACGACGCAAACTAATTGATTTAATCAATAAATTAATTAATTGAATTATGTTTTCGAAATGAAGAAAATTGCTTCCCTTTGTGGACTTTCAATTTTAGTTTTAGTGCCGATATATCGGCCTTTATTAGACACACGCTTATTAAATTCTTAATACATAAATATTCCTACATAAATGTTTACTTGATATTGCCTTCAGTTGAACTGTTAGACTCGTCTTGAAAGAACACGATGAAATCACGGAATATTTCGAATTTCAAACTCATTAATAACATGTACAGCCTTAAAGTATCTGATTAGAAATCAGATTCTCTTTTGAAATGTAGGTTCAAATCCTATCTAGAGTTTGTTAATAACACCTTATTTTTAAAAACTTCAATAATATACTTAATTAAATTAAATTAAAAGGTTTTTTATGTATTTAGCAAAATAATCTATTATTATATTACGCTGCAAACAAAAATGGTATATTGCACTGTGTTTATATTTAGCAATCATCTTTAATATTTACAAATATCTAAAAAATGGTGCGTATAAAAAGCCTTGCGGTTAGACTACAATATATGGCCATGTATAACGACATGGTCATCTCTATCATTGTCAGGAAATGTTTAATATTTATTTTTTATTTTTTTATTTTTATATAAAATAATAAAAGATGTATCTGTCTACATTTTAAAATATACGAATTCTTGATAAATTTCAATATTTTCCTTATTAATTAATTCAGTCGGACGTCTCGCCAACCCGTAAATCATTGTCATCGTAATAATTTTTTTACTTTGTTTTTAAATGCATTATCATTTTATTATCAGTAATGTAAATTTTGACCGGATCATTATTAATAAACCGTTAAATATACAAGGAATCTTAATGCATTGGAATTATATTGACATTTGGACAATATTTTTATCGGTAAATAAAAAAGAATTGTTGTGCTTGCGACAAAAACGTTTGTTTTAACCCAAAACTAATTTTATTCAAAATTATCAAAAAGCAGTCGGAAGATGCTGATTGCTATTACTAGGTCATGAGCCACTACGATTTTAAATGAAAAATACTTAAGATGTCTCACTAATAATAATTTTTCAACATTATCAATGGTTCTTTTAGAGACAGACCACACGTTTAAAAAAACGGCGTTGAAATTTTGCATACAGGCTATAGTTTTGATGATTAAGAAATATTAAAAATAAAAAAACTAACCCATAAAAACCAAGTTTTTATTATATTCCCTTTCTCATTTAATCTGGTTTCGTGCCTCACGCGTCGGGCTAATTACTCATTTGTATTGATTCCAATTTGAAAAAAACCATTAAAATTTCGAATAATCAAAATTATACTATAATTATTATTAATTTTAAAAAAATGTTAGATCATTTTTATCGTCGCCACGAGTAATATTATCGTCGCCATAATAATATTCTTAAAAGTATGTTCCTACTTTCATATAGAAATGATACCAATATCAAAATTTATATAGGTTTTCTTAAAAAAATCACAAAAATTGCCTTTTTTCGCGCTTTGTGGGTAGATATACCCCCTTAATATCCTCATTTACTTCTGTATTGCACCATATTTTTTCCATCAAAAAAAATATTCGTTGTGCTTATTTTCAGAATCGACCAAATCGATATCAATCTTTCAGACATAAACATACATTTTATTCAATTAATTGATGTGCTAGATTAGTATAACAGGTTTATATTTTTGCATATAATTTTATTGTTTCATGATTATACAGAGGATACTGATTAGGGAGCTTTATATACACGTTTTCTTTTGTATTATTTGTGAGATAAAAATAAATTTATTTGTGGTCGAAGCAAAGAATGTCGATTGTCTGGCTAATTAATTGAAAATATATTGATCAAGATACATTATAGATGTACAGACTCTCATAGAGACGAAGCCATTTTTTATATGGGAAAGTAGGTATGCAAGTCTTTTTGGATGTCTGTAGGACTTACGACATATCGCACGGCTGGCTTAAGTGATTACTTTACGCAGAGTAACTCACCAATTCCATCCTTGATAGACTATAGGTCGACCACAATCTAAAGACCATTCCCTAGCTTTATCCGGTAAGAAGAAAGCGGGAGAAAGTTGCCTGGAAAGCCCATATTACAAGCCTCAATATGATATTCTAAATAAATATATATTTTTTAGTTTAAAAAAGGTTACTTACTTACTAGAAAAACTTCTTTGTGTTCATTTTTTGCATCGTAAAACACACACTTTTTTGCGCACATTTATCAAATTTCTGAATGTTGTATACCTATATGATATTTGTTACTCGCTTACGTTATTTAATACAACTACGTTATCGCCATCTATGTTTAAAATTTGTTATTTCTCATAGTACATAGATAAGGGTGTGAAAAAAGTAGTTTCGTCTCTACGAGACATCTATAATAGATCTTGATTAATGATGTTAAAAGTGTTACTCCCGCTATTCCCCTGCAAGTGTAAATAATTTCGGAGCTAGACTCTCGATAGACGATCTATCTCCGTAATCCATATTTGATCAAAATTGGTAGTAGCGACAGAGATAGACAATTCTTAACACCACCTGTAGCCCTGATTCTTCTATTTCGCCTTTCTGTTGCTAGAGAATTTCTAACTAACTTACCATAGCGCCGTTTCCCCGTGGGGGTCGGCAGAGAGGATTAAGTGCCAAACTCTCCCCTCATCCACGTTCAACGATTGTCGAGTCCCCTGACAGGTCCATCTCCAGTATCCGCTTTATCTGGTCGTACCAAGTCTTTCACGGTCGCCCTATAATTCTGGCACCGCCAACACTTGCGTCATGTGCTTTTGATTGATATATTATTGTCCATTGCTTTTAAAAATGATATTCAGTATGATATCTTTCCATACGAAAATGAGATAAAAAAATAACCCATTTTTATGGGTTAGTTTTTATTATACTCTGTTTTGTTTCCACCTATGGCTCGAGACAGACTAGTTGAAATAGGTTTCGCGCCTTCTGCACGCGTCGGGCTCCTTTCTCATTTGTATGATTTCGAATTTGAAAAAAATTCGAAAAATCCAAAATTGTACCATAATTAAAATAATTTTAACGAAAATTTGTTAGATCATTTTTATAGTCGCCACAAGTCTGCCTGCAAAGTTTCAGCTCGATTGGATCACGGAAAAATTGTTAAAAATCGACCCAAAGTTTTTTCGGCAGAGAAGCAGACAAGCCGACAAGCAGACGCTAGGAGTTAAAAGAAAGGGAGTAAAAAGCATGAGAATAAATTTAAAAAATTGAGTATTTTGCTCATTTTGCCAACGATTACCTTAACGGAATTTATCCACTCTTGGTTTTCTTTGTTTTACATATGCCAACCTTGCCCTGTCGGCGTCGACGGCTATCGTAGTTTTAATTTTAAATATTTTATTAATTATTATAAATATACATACTGTGAAAACACAACAGTAATGTATTTTACTTATCTACAAGTCTTTTCATTAGTACCATTACCTGCTCTATTTCGGGCTTCCTACCTTCCAACACTAATTGCGGAAATATTAATATTTTTGTTTTCCAATCGCCTTAATGCGTTTCTGTTACGCTACTAATGCACCAGTTACATTGCCGTGAGCACGAACCTCCCACCACACTAATATTGACCAATTTAATGGAATATTGCATTTAGTTCACCGATGTATCTTGGATCGAATGGTTAAACGTGACAGTGAAACTGATTCAGTTAAATTTAAACTGCATCGAAACCTTGTTGATGTTACTAAAGTTGTGAAAAAATATTAGTTAGAACATATGTGAGCCATATTAAATAGATAAATTAGAACTCATCATAACAACTGATGTGATCAAAAAGATTTTTTTTACGATTTTAATTTGTACATTAAAACCGTGTCACAGGAACGTGAAACAAATACATATCTATCCGTGTTGTATGGCAACATAAAACGAACAAGATCTGTTCTTATATTCATTATATCACATGAAAGAGAGCAGTTATCGCGTTAAACAAAGTTTATTATATAATTAAATAAAACACGACTTGGTATACACAACTAAATATTTATTTTCCTTAGTCAATATAAATGTTTCGGGAACGAAGTTCTCTTTCTCTAAATTAAATGACCATTATAAACACATAAAATTAACTAGGGGTGGAGAGCAGGCGGAGTGAACAGAAGTGGAGAGGGAGTTGTTAGGGAGTAATTGATTGTCAACGTTGGGTTTGTTTTAGCATTGCACATGATATCACAATTGGACTTCATTCGGGCTCACCAATGACATGTTGATAAATAATCTGCAAATAGAAAAAAAATATATATTGATTGATTCAATTACAAATTTTGAATTGTCATTGGTCGACGGTATCAGATAATCTCTATCTTTATTTTTACAATTCAATAGTACAAGCTTTCGAGGCATATATGCCTAAGTGCAGTCAACTATAATTTCGATAGACTTTTGCAGTTAAAAGCGAATACAAATACTATTTTTCTTAAACTATTTAACTTAAATTACAACCACGTTGATATTTTTAACTCGACTTTTTTTTTAAATTTAAAATATAATAGAAACCTAAAAGGTTTATGTATAACATTTTTACGTGATTCAATATAGGAATATAATAATAATATAGTTTAGATACACAGTCATTTTTTATAGTTGGCCGAGTTTTAGCATTTTTGTCACATCTGTTTTGAATTTGTCAGTGGTCAGTTGTTTGGTCTGTTGTGGCAGGTCATTGTGTAGTTTTAATCCGTTGCAAATTAGTCGGGATTGTCCTGTTTTTGTTTTGGCGTGTGTTATGTGACGGTTTTGAGCCATTGTAGTGTTATGTTGGTGTTTTTCGTGTATTTTTTGTAGTTTTATGTCTTCGTCTTGTATACATAAAACTAGTTCAGTCAGTTTATGTTCCCATCTACTCCTTTATCCTAATCGAACGTTCCACTCCACACTTCCCACACCTCTTTCACATATTTTGTAATCAAAAATTATCTCATATTGTCTTACTTTGCTCATTTTAAGATTTGCTGGTAACTTTTCTTAAAGAGAAAAAAATAATCTCCTACCCTTGCAGGTGGTTGGTTAATTTTATTATACATATTTCATTTGATCACTACCGCGCACTTTAATTGGTCAATGTACTCAAGAACGTTTGATGAAATCTTTGTGTCGAAATCACTACTTACTAGCAAAACTGGACAGGAATTGAACCACCTTATTTACCATTTGACAAAATTGCTACCGTATTTTGTATAAATTAAAGTGATTATGTTATTATATTTGAATATATACTGATAAAAGACCCGGTTAAAATATTTGAAAAATTTACGGTGATAAGAAGAGAATTTGTAGTGACGAAAATAGAATTTTTAAGTGCTAAAAAGAGGAATTAAAATAACCCTGAAAAGTGAATACACTTTAAAGTAAATAAAAGAAATAGTAATGATTGAGCCGAAAATCCAAATAATAAGGTAAAGTAATAAAAAAAAATTAACTTGGATGTTACATGATATTTGTATGCATAGTACTCTATATATTATATATATTGCAATATACCATAGGTAGACCGCCGAGAGATTTTGTGTGACTCAAGCAAAAATATATATTTCTCTCTCATTTTCACTACCATTGGCTCCATACAAAAGAAGAAGACAGATTGAGAAAATCACACCAAAGCTCTTAGCGGTTGACCTATATTATAATTTCAATATTTATTGTTCATTCTCATTTTTATTTTCTGCAACTACTTTATACAGTGACTGTTGATTATTTTATGTAGAAAAAATATTTTTAAACCAGTTAAAGTTACTTTACGTTGTTTTCAATACTTGCTGATACTCTTGTTTCAATAAGTACTTATTTTTACAAAAATTTTATGTTTTCCCTGAATACTATACATGATTTGTTATCTTTTTAATTTTTATATTTATGTTTTATTTGAACGCTTATTTATGTTTAAAAATGTAAATGATCTCTCTTTATAAGCCTGAAATGTTTTCTCTTATAGAGAGGCATCACGTTTTTGTGGAAAAATATTGATTTATATTTTCATTAAGTAAGTTACATAAGTTACAAAAATGTAAATATGGTATACTGAAAATACAATAAACAAAAAATTAAATTTATTTAAACTCGCAACATTTATGGACTATTAGGCATGTAGATACATTCTTACAATTAGGAAATCCTATCTCAAGATCCCGGATCCCGGAATGCTGGGATCGGGGCCTATTTTACAGTATTTATAAATCCAAGTATTAGCACGTACAATCCATGAACAATTGCTGTAAATTCTTTTATTTTTTTGATTTGCAACACGCACTGATTTACGAGACATGAATATATATTTATTGGTCAATTACATACAAACGAAGTCGACCTAATTGTATTATTAAATGTTCTTAATAAAAATGAAATATCTTCTTTTACGTATCGTGATCGTTGTAGGCGAGCTGCCGAAGTAGCGGCAAATATACAATACATGTATTTTTGATTATAATAAGTTTATTCCAGTGTAATCAGATTGAGTGATTACGTTGTAATAAACCGAGACCTGGTCCGCTACATAAGTATACAAATAAAATACAAAAGTTGCATTAAAATTTATATACATGAAGCAGAAGAAGCGAATGATTTGTAGAGAAACAGAAATTAAAAATTAATACATTACGTAAAAATACGATAGTGAAGGCGAAATATATAAGCAATTTGAAAGTTTTTTTGGCGGGTTAGTGTGTTGTGTTGTTTAAGGAGAAGGTGCCCACAGTTGTGAGTGGCGCTTTTGTGAGATCATTCAGTCTACTCTGGGCAGAGTGAGTAGATGCATACAGGGCGTAAATTATACTCACGATTTACTGTGGTAATCTATTGGCAATAATAGGCATAATGACAGATTTTGAAATAACATTCTACTATTACCGAAAATAACATTATTTCAGTAATAAACTATGTTTTTACGCAAATAATTGCATTTTCATCTACATATTTTTAATTTCGCGCAAAAACGCCCGCAGCTGTCATTTCGTCTACGTGACATCATCATCATCATCATGGCACTACAACCCTTGGTGGGTCTTGGCCTCCTCAATAATCTTCCTCCACTCATCTCGGTCTAGTGCCAGCTCTCTCCAGTTCCGGAGCTCCAAGGCAGAGGTGACTTTGAAGACGTTGTCACTCCATCTTAATTTTGGCCTTCCTAAGCTCCTTCGCCCTATTGGCCTTGAGTTCAGCAGGGACTTTGGTGCTCGATGCTCGGACATTCTCTCCACATGACCCAGCCACCCAAGTCTTCCCAGTTTTATAAATTTTGTGACGTTTGGCTCCTTAAACAGAGTATAGAGCTGATTGTTGTAACGTCTGCGCCAAAGTCCATTTTCTAGAACCGGTCCGAAGATTCGCCTCAAAATTTTTCTTTCAAAAACGTCCAGTGCTCGCTCATTCCTCTTAGTTAGTACCCACGTCTCAGCTGCGTACGTAAGCACTGGCGTAATAAGCGTTTTGTACACTACGTGACATCAAGCCTCAGTAAACATTGCATTGTGTCTATGGCAAAGGTTTAAAGACACGGTGATGGGTACTGAGACGTAACGTCATTCGCTCTGACTGGTGTTTCAGTCAAAATGGCGGATTGCACAATTTTATACTTTTTTTTTTTTTAAATCTTATTAATCTCAATGTGAATATTAAAACTGGATCATTTTTTAGAATCCTTTCAAAATATTTTCTTCTCTAAAATCATTTATTCTTTAATTATTTAATACTGGCATAATGCCTATTATACAGTTGTGGCGTTGAGTACAGAAATATTGGTTGTGAGCGTTACGGCGCGCCGTTTAGCGGCTGATATTACACTGATATAAATGTCAAAATAAACTCCATCCGCAGCTGTCAGTCTCGCTTTTTATACGCAGTACGTTGGTCTTTCGAACTCTCAAAAAGATTATTTTATTTTCTAGTGTTTATGACCTTATGTTGTCATCCACATGTTACGAGAGATTCTGTACGTAATCTCTTTTGCCATCTCGTTACAATATTTTGATTAAATGCGGCATTATACCTTTGTTTTTAAAAAAATCAACATTATTATATCGTCGCTGTATATATAATAAAGCTTATGTGCCGTTTAGTACATTCTGAGATGAACGAATCAATTTGTGAATTTTTCATATAAATAATGGAGATATACTAAAAAAACATTGCCGTTCATCTGGAAACTCTGCCTAGTAATTATTTAAAATATTTTTTATAAATCTAGTCTGTCCAATTATTTTTTAAAACAGTTTCATTCGTTTATCTCAGAATATACTAAAGCGTCACATAGGATTAATTATATATACAGCGACGAAATACTAAATTAATAGATGGTTATTATTAAATCATACTTTTACTGGAGTAGCACTTCTTGGTAAAAAATTGATTTATAATATAATTATATAAGCTATATGTTTGTATGGATTTTTTTTAAATAAAAGACAAATAAATAATGATAATAAATTTAGAACATAAGGTTTGTATTCAATGTAATGTCTTAATCAAATACATATATTCCCCATATAATCGAAGGCCCTTCTGCAAGTTCTAAAGAACTATTTAAAATAATTTATTTAAACATTTAAGTGTTGAGTAATAATTCTCTAAACACGTGACTCATGTATGGAAAATTTATATAGTTTATTGATAAGCATTTCCTAGTTAAACAGATCAGGGAACCAGGGAAATCAAACAAATCAGGGAAATCCAACAAACGCTTGGAAGGTACTTAACCGGATTCACTTATTAAAACAGAATTTTCCATTGGGTTTTAGAAATAGAGATGTGTTTGTGCACTACTAAATATATTATAATATTATGACGATAACTATGCACATTTAAGTATAAATATATTATTAAATATAAATATAGAAGTTGCGAATTTAATAAAGTAATATAGGTATTATAAATGGACTAGGCATTAACATTATTATTCCGAGCATAATAATAGTAATAATATTGATAACAGTTAATCTGGGAAATTACTATATGCAACCTCAATATCTTCTAAAATAACTCAATTTCTTCTTTCCAATATCAGACTCGCGTATTATACGAGTACTAATAACTTATTCGATGTCAAGTATAGAAAATTTCATGCGGAAATTGTAATAGTAATAATAATAGTCACCGTTTAAACTTCCAGAAATCCAGCCCAGTGGGCATGACACTTGCTTCTCACACCGAGGGTTCCGGGTTCGATTCCCGGCGAGGTCATAATTAATCTATGGGATTTACTGAATTCAAGATTTTGTGTATCTATGCCTTCCAAAAATTATGTTTCCTATAAAATCTCGAATGCAGTACAGTATAAGTTAGTAATCTTCAATAACTGCTTTAATTTTTTTTGGATATATCCGCCTTTGCTTTTATACCCCATATATGCTACACATTACAGTAGTCGCATATGATGTGTAATATTTGACATCTCACAATTTAAAATATCAATTGAGCAGCGACAGAAATTAACCTCAAAATTTAAAAAAGCTAAATATGGAAATTCGAATATTTATTCATTATTACTCAATTGCATTTTTTATCAATGATCTGCCATTTTTTTCAGGCACTTTATAAATACATGTAAAGAAAATGTATGTGCATTTTTTTAATATTGTATTTTGCCGCAATGTAAACTGTCATTAAAGAATTTTGGCGATGTCGATAAAACAGTATTATATTTAAGAATTTGGTCATTAGAAAAATATACAATCCGGATTGCTTTAAAATGGAATAAAAATGTTAATCAATTATAAAGAGACTAACCAGATTGCCGTGGCAAAATTCGATAACGCGCCATCCCCGGATATAGAATGGAAGTCCGTTGTTTCGAATCCCGGTAGCAGTGAAAATATTTTTTCTTTACTTTGATTTTTCTGTAGGTATGTCTTTTCTGATTCAGTAATAAAAATTTGTTTAAAATTCACAGAACTTCGTTCTGAAATTGCGACTTCGCAATAATAATATGTTTTCTTTATTATCATATACATTTATTAATACAGTATGTACCAACCTCTCGGAAAATGGGTTGGTATCATCTGACGGCCAACTCTATCACCGCGCGCGTTCCTCATTGATCAAAAGAAATAGCGCGCGCTTCCCCGGCGTCTAGTTTCCTGTTACGCATTTCCGTCCATTTTCACGAAATCACTCCCACAGATTGCAGAAAAGCGAGAGGAAAGACGTTACACATCAATAAATTGTAATTGAAATGCTAGGAGTAGAAATATTAGATTTAGAATAACCTAATTGAAGTCAGCAGGTCAATAGCCCGAGACAAAATGATCACGGACATCGAGAGTGAGCTCGCTTGAAAAGGGAAAATGCAGTTCGCGAGAACAGGTTCGTAACGTGCCGAGGAAAATCGAAGGCCGACAAGTTCCAAGGGTTCGCTTTATTCTAGAGCGCGACGCCAGCGGCTAGATCCCGTCTGGTTCTCGTGGGTGTCATGACTGATTCGGGACATTCACGGAGAAGACAAGAGTTGCACCACCGGGACACTGGACACTCTTCGCCCGCAGGATCGGCCTCCAAGCAATTGGGAAGCGGTGATTGTAGTTGATAGTGTTTTAAGTTTATTTTCGTTTTTGGTTATGTTACGATCAGGGTACGATATTAATGGCTTGATTTTTATTTTCAATATATATCCAAAAACCTTTCTGCGGTCGTTAATAGATGGCGCTAGTTGTATTTTGAAAAAAGGTACAGTTTTTTTCAAATATCTGCAGTCGTTACTAGATGGCGCTAGTTGTATTTTAAAAAGTGTTACGGTTGTTTTTCATTTTAATTTGTTTCATATAATCCGTTTTTTTATTTCACACAAAGAAACAAACACCCATAACAATACATTAGAAAAAGGAGAAAAAAGTTTGGATGTATATCCAATTTTTGATATATATCGGATTATATATAAAAAAATCGGATTTTTTCGAACCCTGCTTACGATACAATTTTTGAAGAACAGCGGGCAAATATGCCTCAAGCCAATGATATAAACTCATTTGTACGTTTTTCGGTAAGTTCTAATTTATTTATTACTAGCTATAATAACCCGTCAAAAATAACCTACTTTTATTACAAATATTTCGGCCGCCAGTTAAGGCTGTGATAATCTAGGGTAGAGTAGCCTCTTGATAACGTTAGTGGTGTACATTATTAAATAGAGAATTATGCCTTTTTACTTCTTATACTCTTTAATAATTGAGCCATCTGGTAGCGTTAGTGACGGACACTGTTACGTAGAGAATTATACTTTTTTTATCTCATTTTATACACCCCATTATTATTTGTGCCGTCTGATTAGTCAAGGACATTGTTACATATAGACAATTATATACTTTTATTAATGATTAACACCTACCAATGACATGCGACACAGCAATGGATGCACTTATGCGTTTTAATTTTCATTAAACTGATTTAAAAAAAAAATCTAATTCAGAGTATTCTATTAAAAAAGCAGAAAGTCAATTTTTTAAATTTTATTTAATAACAATTTTGAAATAACATTAATTTTGAATACGGAATGAGATCAGCTATTAGAAAATGATTCTAGTTAGAAATCGTAAGTACGAATATAACTAACTAACTTACCATCACGCCGTTTCCCCGTGGGGGTAGGCAGAGAGATAGAGCGCCATACTCATCTGTCCTGACATACAACTTTCGCTTCGTCTACATTCGTACATCTTCGCATGCAAGCTCGACGGTTGTTCAGGCTTTTAACAGGACCATTTTCCAGTATCTGGTTAATCTGGTCATGCCACGTCTTCCGTGGTCGCCCTCTCTTTCTGGCGCCGTCAACACTTGCATTATATATCTTTCTTACCATTCTTTTCTCATTCATTCGCTCAACATGCCCAAACCACTATTATTTTTTCGACCCTATTTTTATTCTATGTATTATGCTACGAGTACGAATATTGAAAACGGCATTTTAAATTATTATAAAATCTAGGAAGCTAAGGACAGTCAGACAACGACATTATTATTGATATTATTAGATAATGAATTGTGAGAATCTACAAAGCATGGATAGGACCAATAATGACATACAGCGTTGAAGCAAGGGTAGACACAATCAGGACTAACAAAATATTGAGGACTTCCGAGATAAGACACTGAGGACGATAGCAGACGAGACTAAGGGATAGGATGAGGAACACCAGAATAAGAGAGATATCTGAGGCTGAAGACATTGTTCGTGGAGTAGACAGCGAAGGAGGGACTGGTATGGTCATGTCCAGAGAATGGACAGCGCCTGACTCCCTTATATTGCACCACATACTCGGAGCCCGTCCTCGCGGGAGACCTCCCAAAGGATGGAAAGAGAACTGGGAATCCACCTCACATGAGGCGCTATCCTTTGGAGAACAGACTACATAGGTCTATTAATAGGAAGATAAAAACGTAACCTATAAAAACCAAGTTTTCACAATACTCCCTTTCTCATTTTCGGGTTTCGTGTCTACCATATGCGTCGGAATCTCCATACAACTTACTGAATTGTATGAAAAAACCATTAAAAATTTGAAAAATCCAAAATTATACTAAAATTATTTATTTTTTTAACGAAAATTTGATAGATCTTCTTGATCGTCGCCACTAGCAAAGTTTCAGCTCGATTGGATCACGGGAAAAGGGTTAAAAATCGATCCAAATTTTTTTCGTCAAGCAAGCGGACGCCACGAGTTAAAAAAAAGGAAGTAAAAAAGTAACCCATAAAAACCAAGTTTTTATTATACTCCCTTTCTTTGTAAAATATAACAACAATTAAAGACGAATTAAAACATCTAACATAACACTAAACTTACAGTAATTTAATATATTTCTAAAATACTTCATTTATATATATCATATCATATAAATTTCAGCTCGATTAGATCACGGGAAAAGGGTCAAAAATCGATCCAAAGTTTTTGTTGACGGCAAGCCGGCAAGCAAGTAAGCAAGCAGACGCCACGAGTTATTATAAAGGGAGTAAAAATAAGGAAAATGAATACAAATATTAAATAACAACATTATTAATTTATCATCCTGCAATTGGGTAGAGTGGTTATGTAAAACTTGAAGGCTGAAGATTTGAAGAGCCTCGGTAGACCGACGAACCTATCTAATTGTATATAAAAAAAAAACTGATTAAGAATTATGGAACATGGCGTCATGATGTGTATGTATTTTATGAACGCATATTAATGCGTTCTTAATATTATTTAAGAACTTGTCTAAAAAAACTTGATTTTTCAACTTTTTTCGCGCGATCAGAATAATCAAGTTTTACTCTGACGTAAATGAACTTTGAATCCGTTTTTGCACGAGTCGTCTTCACGTCATATTATTATGCATATATAAATCTTTCCCGCAGACAGACAATCAAATAATTCGTTCCTAAGTGACGAACACTGTTTTTTTTTCTCAATAAAATATTTGCATTGTTTCTTAAATAGTTATCAATGTTCTTGTACCCGCCCACTGACTCGAAAAATTGTCAAACTTGACAAAATCAAATTTATTCCTTAGGTATCTCTAGTACTCATCTCTCTGTATGTACACAGTAAAAGTTCATAGTTTGTTTCAACTTTCATTTTGAAATAGTTAGTCTAGTAACTTGCTATAATGGAATTGGAAAAATACAAAATGTTACGGGTACATCTGAGATGCAATATAAATGCAATAACATACTTCTGTTGAAATCATAAGCAAACTCGTGCGACGTTTAACTGCACGAATAGATATTTCACTGTTGGTTTAGAATGGTCATAGAAACACGGCAGAATACCCTAGAAAACTCAAACCAGAAGATTCTAGACGGCCGTGAAAACCTACGATAAACTTTGTAATACAGATAATGATGAGTTATCTCAATTACAAAGTGAAAAGTTTTTTGTCTGAAGGAGGAAAAGTCTGTCAGTGTGCCCTTGCATCGTGATGTTTATACAACTTATTCGGTCTGGAATTCCCCAAGTGAACGCGACTATTTTCAGCTCGCTATAAAAATAAACGCCCGATTGTTTTTTCCATATAAATAAAATGATATAAACCTTGTAAATAATAACTTTTTTAAATTTTTGCAAGGTTTTTACCATTTTATTTGACTTGTATTGAAGCAAATGAATTTTTCATAAGTTACTGTAATGATATTTCAACTTTTTACAAAAAATAAGTCAAAAATATTGAAAAAAAATGCAAACTTTGATATTGAATATCTCTATAACTATTGATATTAGGTCATGGGTGCTTGAACATTTTAGACTCATAACATAGTCAGGAATCTATCGGTCAAGTTTCTGCTGCTAGCTCTGGTACACCCTGTATTTTATCTGTATTTATATCTATAAAATTTTTATGTGTTTCACTTTAACAATAATGCTGCACAAAATTCCTATTTTGGGTTTCTCCTTCAGCAACCGGGTTATTTTGAATCTTGCCAAATAGCTAGATCCTTTCAACAACATCGCGTTGTCATCTTGTTTATACAAATACTTACGAAATCTCGGTAAACAATTTTTTTGTAATTTCGAAAATGAATCATTTTATGCGTCATTGATGTTGTACAAAGAATTGGAATTCCCAAATAACCGTTTATACATAAAAATGTTCTCAGGTTTTCACGGCCGTTCAGAATCTTCTGTGTATAGTTTTCTGGGATATTCTGCCGTGTATATGTACCTACGACTTTTACTGTCCTCTCTGTACGACTTTTCGGATCCCATTGCAGTGTCGTTCACACACCCAGAGAGGTCAGTTAAACACGGCAGAATATCCCAGAAAACTACACACAGAAGAAACTGATTACGGTTTGATCATCAAACATAATAATTTCGTTCTGTCCATCTGTCCATCCGTAACTTTGTGTAATGACCGTAATTTCTTCGAATTCACGGCTAAAAAACGGCCGGAGATGGGACTTGAATCCCGGGCCAGCAAATCCGAACCGGCCCCTTAACGCATGTTGCTACTGCCGCCTGTCGGTAGACCGTCAAAAAGATGCTATAAATGTATACTAGGTTTAGCAAAGACGCGAAACAATTTTCCATCATTTTTACGGGTTACAGCTACATAGTTTTGTTGATAAATGTGTTGAAAAAGTTGAATAAGGTATGAAAGATAAATTTTAAGGTGTGTCTTTGGATCGGTTTAACGAAATTCATTTTGGCATAAACGTTAAAAGAATAAACCCTATATGCTATTCAATTCAAGGATTACTAAATTTTTATAACATTTATAATATCTCAGGATTATAACATCTCAGGATGGAAGGCAAGAAAGTTGTGGGTGGGGGACGAGTATATTGTTTCTCTTTTATTTTTTGTTTTTTTATGGGCTTTATTTTTATCTAAGGGGTCACCACCAATATTTAAATACTGGGGTATCTAAATATTGGAATATATATATATTTCGGGAAGCAGAGAATAAAAAGAAGAATTTGGAATATACTTACAAGATTTATTTAATTTTCAATACACTGATTTTTAGCAATACTTTTTAATAAACATTAAGACTAGTTATAAAACACTGGATGAACGAGGTCTACGAGGAGAGTGTTAAAAATCGCGTCTCTCCCTCTATTTATAGATATTTGCGCATGCTTCCAGAATATTCTCCCAAAAAAGGTATAGGGCTGTGCTGTCTGCGGCTTCCGACATGATCGATATCTTTCGATGAGAATATCGAAAAATATCGATCCAAGCCTCAGACTACAAAGTCAATTGTATAGAAGGATAGGAGCCGCAAACCAGGTAGCACGATCCCTGTATTATCTCGTAGATAGAAAAACGGATCTCAGCCAGCGAGCAAAGCTGGCAGTATACAAATCAGTTTTCAGGCCAACCCTAGTGTACGGCCACGAGCACTGGATCTTGACCGAAAGAACCCGCTCAAGGCTATAAGCCGCCGAGATGGGATACGAGGAATAGTAGGAGTTACCAGAAGGGACAGAATCAGAAATACGCAAATAAGAGAATGTCTCGAAGAGGACCCTTATTCACATTAAATTTATCGAGAAATCACAGCTACGGTGGCTGGGACATATCTTGCGGATGCCGGTAGATAGACTGTCAGAGCGGATATTCCAGGCAAGACCAGAAGGCAGAAGACCAAGGGGCCGTCCTAGGAGGAGTTGGAAAAAACTCGGTTGCAACTAAATTGGGCTGACGTGGAGAGCGAAGCCCAAGATGGAAAAAGTTGGAACCTCCTGTGCATTCCAGGGACCTCGACCCGATAGTACCACTTCTAGAACCGGCAGAAGCTGTAAAATCTTTTCGGCTAAGGAATGACAAGTAAAAAGGCTAGAGTGGTTTGTTCGCTTTACATCTGGTGATACCAGCTTAGACGACAAGTCAGGAAAGGGTCGACCTTCCGATTTTGATGACCAGGCACTTCTGGAGGCTGTGGAAGAGGATGAGAGATGCTCCACTGACGTTGATGGTGACTACTGACTACGCCCCCGAACGATAAATGTATATAATATGCTTTGATCTTCTTCATGTAGTGTTCTGTTATATTCTGCCATGTATATTGTCGGTTCAACCGAAAATATATGTAACAAACACCTAACACTTGACAACTCGTGACAATGCATGACTTCAACATGGTATCGCCACGGAATAGACACACCCTGTTTTCGAGACGGTATTGCCAGCCAGTACTTAACCACAACATCATCAACTCACATTACAACACATCAGCCCTGATGATGGAATTTACAATAAGATCTGAAACGTCTGCCAGAGAGGTCAGATGTATACGGAAAAATATCCCAAAAAAAATTACACTCAGAATATTCCGAACGGTCGTGAAAACCTGAGAGCATTTTTAATATGTTTTGTGTTTGTTTTCTTTTTTTTGTTATGTTACAAAGTAATTAATAAATAATGTCGAATAATTATGCAACAACCAAATAGGAAGACTCCAATAATTGTAGGATCATATTATTGAGACTAATATTTCTTGCTATCATAATATTATTTGTCTTCGCAGAGAGTTTACTAATCAATAAATCATCACTATTGGCTGAAAAATCTTAGGTTAGGCCTTCTCAAACTTATATCCTTGTTGTAGGTCCGTTGTCTAACACTGACTTCTGTGTTTGCTGTCATTTTTTTGTTGTCAATTTCTTCACAAAACAGCCAACGACCTCTTCCTATTCTTAAAAGCTTTTGGACGCCCATTAAACGTATTGCATAGCTCATCATTGTGAAATCTATGCTAAAATCCAGCTTCGTAAACCGGCTTAACGATATTGCCCAAAATTTTCCAAAGAAAATTTTAATTCATATCTTTGGGCCAGTTTTAAAAAAAATAACAACAATTAACAGTGAAATAACACGATTAACTTATCATTTCGATAAACCATTGTTTATTGCATAGTACATAGGACAATGGGTAGCTCATACGATAGGCGGTATGAATTGCAATGAGTCCATTTCAATAACAGACTTCAGTAAGAAACATCTTATTCAAATTTAGTCAGACGTATAATGATCATGACGGACATTTTAAGTTACATCATGAATCAGTCTGAATTATCCGGGTTCACAATATTTATACGGGGAGGCATTGACCCTTAACTAAGAATTTATTTATTTATTTATCAACGCCCTAGTGGGCTTTTACAGTATACATATAAAGTTACAAGAATTTTTACATAAACATAAAACATGTTTTAAAATAAACTAAATAAAATAAATCAAAAACTAATAGAAATAAAACATATTCACAGAAATGAACAATACTTTAAATAAATATATAGATATAAACAATGATTAGTATAAATGGAAACCGTTATAGTTTAAAACATTTGATATAAAAATAAATAAAAATAAAACATATTTAAAAAAGAAATGAACGATCATATAGACACTTTAAAATAAATAAATATATATAAAATGATTAGTATGAAGTAAACAGCTATAATTAAAACCTTCAATAAATTAATAACACAGTAAAAATAAAGAATAATTAGTAAAAATCAAATTCTAAATGGTACTAATTCATGGAAAAAGAAAAATAAATAAAAATTTAGTTCATTTAACTGTACATAATTCTACTGGCATATGCGAAAAATGGCAACGAATTTCGAGAACTTATTTCCAAGGCGATGCATGAACTGTGAATTTAAATTGGGAAATTATTTAGTTAAGTCGAGACCTTTGAGATGTGACTCTTTAAATGCAAACTAAAAGATTCCTGGGTGGATAGAGTTATGAATGTTGAAGTTCTCCGGCGTATGGAGGGCCGGGAAGAGCTTTGAAAAACTTAAACTTAATTAAACTTCAACATTATCCGGAAATATAGAGTAGGTATACATGATTGAAAAACGAAAATCGAATATTTGCAGATTCGACAGTACCTATACGTAGGAACCGTCGATATACTTATTTACTTTTTACGAAAATGTTTATATATCATGCCGGCAGAGTTTAAAGCACTTAAAGACAAATGTCAACATTCAATAATTTTGAAAACGATTATGTAAATAGCTGGATGGACGAAAAACCAATATTTCATTTGCTGAATATAGCGAAAGCGTGGATATGTGTAAAAGAAATACCTATTAAAAGCTTTATGCATGCGTCGACCGGGCTTAGATCAAAGCCTTGGCATTTGCAAAATTTTGTAAAGGGAGAAAAAAACGATTTTTACCTACCTGATCCTGCGAATTCCCAGCTGTCCTAGAGCATTTGTTGAGTTGTGGGCCTTTTGCCGTGGACCTTTTATCATTGGACCAAAAACCATGGACGCTTTGTCGTGGAATTGTATTGTTTTCGTTCCACTTTTTTTGTTTAATTTGTCAGCCCCAGGCTACATCAGTGCTGCTCCCAGGACTCCATTGTTAGTTGTTTTTTCCTGTTGTTAGTTCCACTGTCCGAAGAAAGAAAAGCGCGTAGCTCTTTTCTTACTTTTATTTTATTCCTACTAACATTTTTATTTTTTATTTTCTCTATTTTATTAGCGTTTATTAGCAGACGTTTATTTTTCCTGGGATACTCGAGAGTCTTGTTTGTTATTAATATTATTCAAACAAGCAGGTCTCTGTTATGCCTTCATCATAATCCCAGACGTAACAGCTGTGTTATAAAGACGTCTCACCTACATACATTATTACATCGTCTCGGATAGCCACTCACATACGCGCGTGTAAGGTTGTCTGATATTGCGGTAATAGTGAAAGTTATAGCGGCTACACGGCTGCACACACACACACAGCAGGAGCCTATTTGCACTAGTGTGCGAATTACATACTTCCGACGAACATTTTCAGGCGATCATGAGCAAACCCATCCTATCTACGTAGGTATTTATTATTTTTACAGGAGATACATTAAAATGATTTTTATAATAAACTAGCTGTTCGTACCCGGCGTTGCACGGGTTAAGGATTAAGTTGAAAATAAATTTGTGAGGGGAAACAAGGGTTCGATTTGAACGGTATAGATTTGCATCGAAAATAGTCAGTGGGAGGAGAAGGAGTAAAATAATAGAGGGGGAAATGTCACCTATGTTACCCACCGAGCTCTAAAGAATAAGTTTCAGTGGGAGGAGAAGGAGTAAAATAATAGAGGGGGAAATGTCGCCTATGTTACCCACCGAGCTCTAACGAATAAGTTTCCAAATTTTGAGTCTGTACAGATTTGCATCGAAAATATATCAGGGGGCAGGAAAGGGGTAAAATAATAGGGAGGAAATGTTACCTATGTTACCCGCCGGGTCCTAAAGCATAAGTATACAAAATTTGAATCGAATCAGACAAACGGTGTAGATTTGTTTACAGAACAGACAGACAGACATTGAGTTTTAAAGGTATAGATATAGATTAAACGTATCTTATTACATTTTAATATGATATTGCATTCTCCATTACTATCACTTACAGTGTGGTATTATTGAGTGGGGAGGGGCTTATAAGTCCACCGTACAGCTATTAATTATTATACAAAAAATAATCGTTAAAACGATTCTTATAAACGATTATAAACCGTGTATTAATTTCTTTCCAAACTGAGTCTCTTCGAGTAAAATCCTCTTTGTGTAATAAAGCACGACTTATTTACTAAGACATTACACTTTTTGAAAGTGTTTAGTTAGACTTTTTCATTATTGCTAAAAAATTTAAGTCAAACGTATTGGAACGATCCATAGAACCAGACGGTGTACCAAGGAATTTAGTTCAGTTCACGTCTATACACGGTTATTTGGAAAACATTAAACCTCGCAGGACTATATTCCAGCTTTGAATATGAGTCGAAAATGTTTAAGCAGCAAATATCAATATCAATAGTTACGGAGTTATGCAATATCAAAGTTTGCATTTTTTCATTGCTATAAAGTGGGCGCAATTTTGGATTGGGTTCTCTAATGTCTCAATTCATTTTTAGATGTTTTTTTACGAATTATTTTTCTTGCACAGACTTCTTTATTCATAATTCTCCTCGCTCATCTTATTCATTCCATCCATCACCACTATCTATAATCTATACCTATAAAACTCAATGTCTGTCTGTCTGTTCTCTATACAAATCTACACCGTTTGTCCGATTCGATTCAAACTTTGCATACTTATGCTTTAGGATCCGGCGGGTAACATAGGCGACATTTCCTCCCTATTCTTTTACCCCTTCCCCTCCCCTGATATATTTTCGATGCAAATCTGTACCGTTTGACCGATCGGACTCAAAATTTGGAATCTTATTCTCAAGAACTCGGCGGGTAACATATGCGACATTTCCGCCCTATTCTTTTAACCCTTCCCCTCCGCTAATATATTTTTTATGCAAATCTGTACCGTTTGACCGATCGGACTCAAAATTTGGAGACTTATTCTTAAGAACTCGGCGGGTAACAAATGCTACATTTCCCCCCTCCTCTTTTACCCCTTCTCCTCCTCCTGATATATTTTCGATGCAAATCTATACCGTTCGAATCAAACCTTTGTTTCCTCCTACAGATTTATCTTCAACTTTATTTTATTTAATTTATTTATTTTAGGGAAAATTATCAGCATATTAACATATTTACAAATATAATATAATGGATATTAAATTATGCCAATTACAAATTTTCCACTGAATATAGTAATTTATTAGAACATAAGTTTAATTTATTAGAACATATTTTATAAGAATTTGATAATTTATTAGAACAAGTATGACGTAGTCAAATAATTTTAACAGCGATTGGAGAGGGTGGAGAGGAATGTGGGACGGGAGTAACTTAATCCTTACCCCGTGCAACGCCGGGTACGAACAGCTAGTTAGTTTATATTACGCGCCGTTATTCAAGAATTGACTCATAAACATCGGACAAATCCATACGGCTTTACATTTTCATGGTGGAGTGATATTACTTACTTACTTTTACCATCATGCCGTTTCTCTGCGGAGGTAGGCAGAGAGGATAGAGTGCCATATTCTTCTTTCCTGACATACAACTTTCGTCTTATCCACAATTATACATCTTCGCATACGAGCTCGACGAGTGTTGAGGCTCTTAACAGGGCAGGACAGAGTAGGTATCTAGTAAATCTGGTCATGCCAGGTCGTCCTCTTTTTGTCGTTTCGTCAACTCTTGCGTCATATATTTTTCTTACCATTATTTCCTCATTCAACATACATTCATCTCAACATACCGAAACCATCTGAGCGGTCCATTTTTCTTTCTATCCACTAGGCTGAGATCAGCTTTACATTATTTCCTAACATCTTCGTTCTTTACTCTATTATAAATAGAGTTTCCACACATATGTAGGTACGTGTAGGGCCCGGTTGCGCCATCTGAAGTAAATTTTACTCGGGTAAAATTAACCCGAGTAACTTGTATTAATATCCGCCGAGAGTATACTCGATTTCGGGTTGCTGAAACTTTTCTTTAAATAATCTTTAAATAGTCATTTTTTAAATAATAAACTGTTAAACCAATAGTAAGGCTAATAGAGTGCCAAGCGGAATAAACTTCAAATACCGCATATGTCTATGGAATTTGATTTATTTCAGTTTTAAAAAACTGAACTGTAAACAAACAAACGTCAAACCATCGCTAAAATAACGCGAAATTAAAATATCCATTATAATGTTTACAAATTTCAATACGACAATGACAGCGACAAAATTCAAATGACAAGTGCCTATATGGACAAATGTCACATTTTCAAATCAGCTGTGAGAGGACGGCCATTTTCTTACCAAGGATTTTACCTATACCCACCGATATTGGAAAGTAAAAAAATGTTACTCTTGTATGTACTTTGGCGAGTAAAATATTTTTTACCATAGATGGAACAATTTTAACTTAACTTTTGTAACTTTTTTACCTTTACTTTAACCTTTACTACAGATGGCGTAACCGGGCCTAAGTGATCTCATCTCTACCGCATTCAGTTTTATTTCGTTCCTCTTCTGCCAGCTCCAGATTTCACTTCCGTACAACAGAATCCCATTGTGTTTCCGCTAGTCTTGCTTCGGGGGTGATGTTCTTTCCAATAACTAAGAAAGTTGAACAGAAAATCTCTTAATACCATATTAACTAACTGGAAAGTTTTCACCTTTGCATCACCTTTGCACGACCTTATAAACTTTTGAAATTCAGCATTCTTTTCGGTCACTGCAGAATATTTTAAACTGGTAATTCAGTTCCTTCCTCGAGTGACGTCAAAACTGGTATCGATTGATTTTTTTGTCTATGAGCTGGAGAAATTTTACTCCATTGGTATTGCAAGTTGTATTTATGTATACATAAATATTATACGATTATATTACATGATTGATTTGATCGGAACTAGCTGCTAAGCGAATGCAAATCTGACTTCGTTTGAGTAACTATGAAGCAGTAGGGATTATTTTTAATAAATTTAACCCTCTTCTCCTTAATATGAATTGAATATTTTTTTGTAAAGAGTAATGTAGTTTATGGTTATTTATTTAAAAAATATATCTATGTACAGTGGATCCATAGTAAAATTTGTTATAAAAATTCACTAGATTTGGCAAATTAGAAAATTTCGTTATATTTGTATGGTCTCTCTAAAACTCTTAAAAGTATTTTTTAATAATATTGAACATTGTAATAAAGACTATTAGATATTTATTAACTGCTATATTTACATCTCGCTGGATTACCCAGCAGTGTAGATGTAATAATAAAAATATTGGGATAATTAAAATATTACCTAAATATAATTCGGCTCATATTTACTATACAGGGTGAAACAGAGCTAGTCCACAGTACATGTGGATTCCTGCTTATGAGTCGAAAATTGTTCAAGCAACCATGACCTAATATCAATGGTTAAGGAGATACGCGATATCAAAATTTGCATTTTTTTTCAATAAATCTGACTTATTTTTTACAAAATATTGAAGTATCGTTACAGTAACTTATGTGGATTACGAAAAAAATTCATTTGTTTCAATTAAAGTCAAATAAAATAATAAAAACCCTGAAAATGTTTTCCGATTGGAATTGGAAGGTTTTAATCATTTTATTTAACTTGTATTAAAAGGAATGAATTTTTCATATTAGATATAAGTTTGCTGTAATGATAGTCTAACGTTTTGCAAAAAATAAGTCAGAAATATTGAAAAAAATGCAAACTAAATAAAATAATAAAAACCTTCAAATTCGAATTGGAAATTTTCAGGGTTTTTATCATTTTATTTAACTTGTATCGAAACGAATGAATTTTTCGTAACCGATATAAGTTATTGTAATGATAGTCCAACGTTTTACAAAAAATAAGTCAGAAATATTGAAAAAAAATGCAATCTTTGATATCGCATATCTCCATAACTATTATTATTAGGTCATGATAGCTTGAACATTTTCCACTCATAATCAAGGCAGGAATATAGTCCTGAGAGGTTATTAATGCTTTTTAAACAACCCTGTATAATGTTGCTGGATAATAAGTTGTTCTACCACAAAATCAAAGGCTGCAATATCCAAAAAAAATAATTAATGCAGTCATCGAGGATTATCTACTAATTTATAATGTACTGAATTCGAGATTTTATAGAAAACATAGCCTATAAATTTATAGGAAACATAATTGTGGAAGGAATAGATACGTTAAATCTAGAATTCAGTATATTTTTTTAAATTAATAATTATCGGTGATTGCATTAAATTTGGATGTATATAATTTATTTTTTTCCCTTTGCTTTCATACCCCACATTCCTGCATTTTATTATATTCTTAGAATTCCTAAAATACCCTACCTATAGAAGAAAAATTATTTCATTCACAAAATATGCTTTATAAATCTGTAGTTGGTATATGCTTTATAAATGTGCAATCTATTTTTTATTAATATAGTCAAAATCAAGAATTGTAAATGACTCGATTAAAATTGATTCTGTATGTCCAGTTTAAAAAATATTGGAAATGTCATCGCACGCATCATGTCGACATATCACTGCACGCACCACGTGCAGTGATATGTCATCGGTGCAATGTGTGCACCGATATACTGGGGTGTCATTAACGATTATTAAGCGTCAGACATACCTGCTATATTAATTTCATAGTTTATGAAGTCATTTCGCTCGGAATACGGACAATCCCTGGACGAATGCAATTGGTACCCGAAGGAAATAAAGATGCCGACAGGCTGACCTAAAATACGCTAGACTGACGAAATCATGGAGGGAGAAAAGTGGAAAATGATGAGGAAAACAATGACGGTCTTTTTGTAGAAGGTATGCTGGATAATTTATGGTTAATAATATTGTTAATATGGTTAATAACAAATAAATGGATTATTATGTGTATAGTTTTCTGGGATATTCTGCCGTGTATATGTGACCTCTCTTGCCAACGTTCCGATAATGGACCCTACAATGGGATCCGAAACGTTGGCCAGAGAGGTCACATATACACGTCAGAATATCCCAGAAAACTATACACAGAAGATTCTGAACGGCCGTGAAAACCTAAGGACATGGATAAGTTTATATCTTATTCTTCTTCTTCAGCCTTCATCTCTCCACTGCTGGATATAGGCCTCTTCCATGCCCTTCTATCATTCTCGGTTGTTTGCTTCTTGTAGCCACTTCTTCCCCCCCACATCGGGCATATCGTCGGCCCATCTGTTCTGAGGACTTCCGACGCCTCTTTTATTCTTCACTTCAGAACTCTAGGAGCCCATCTTGTGGCATCCTGCCTTGCAACATGCCCCGCCTGTTGCCATTTTAACTTCCCTACACGATCTGTGATATCCACTAATCAGTTGTGTGCCTAATTTTTTATTCCTTCTCTTAAGCTTGTACCAAGCTTAGATCGTTGCGTGTATTTGAGCTTAGTATCATCGTCTCCACTCCATACGTCATCACTGGCAGTATGCCCGATTCGGAGACTATTCTTTTTGAACTAATTAGATCTCTTTGTTTTCTAAAATATGTTTGTTTTATATTTAAAATATCTTTGTTTTTGTTGCAATATTGCAAATTGCAAAAAAATATTGCAGAAATCAGCTCAGATCATTCCTATTCGTCTTGGCAGCTCCGATGTTTCATTTTCTTTTCCCATTTCCATCTTGTGTATATTATTATTAACTGTGATGATTTGGCTCTCTGGAAGTTTACACCTACTATTAAAAATTTCCAGTGTCTATTTTGAATGGAATGTGTTTTTTTTTCCGGAAATGTCGAACGAAATTACAGAAAACAGTTCAAAACAATTTAATTAAAAGTACCTACGCATTAATATCTCAATATTAAAAAGATCTAATGTAATACTCAAGTAATTTCAGGTAATAAAGACAACACGCCCTTTTCAATGTACCAATAGACTAAATTTATCGATTTCGACATTCCTCTCATTATCGTTTAAAAGATTGGTCCAAACATTGCTCATTTTCCAGCACTTTGCAACAAGGAATACAACCACACAACACCTCTCAGAATGACCACGGTCGAATTAATGCAGTATTTTTACTTCGTTGTATTGATTCGACTGTTTTACAGGTAAGCGAATACCTAATGCAACAGCAATGCTTCGAGCAAGCAAGATCTGCGTTCAGCCGTCGCTTGGGCTAGTAGTAGACCACGTAGCAAAAATCATGATTAATAATTTGCTGTTTGAGCTCGATTGTGATTATGGTTTGTCCCTTTCTTCCGGTGTGTTGAAATTGTTTTCGGTTTGATGAAATTTTTACTGTTGCGCAGACTATAATATGCCGATTTCATAACGCTGGCACTTGCCTCGTTCAGGTGTACGTCTGTTCTTAGTTCACTGCCGACGCGCGTTCGATGCCGAACTCTGCCTGAGCGCATTCTTTTATGAACAGTGAAAAAAACAAAAGTGATCGCGTCTTCATTTTTGTTTATACAGTGAGTTGCAAAGGACAAGTCAAAAAGTGATTTTGCTGAAAATAATTAAAGTAGGACGTTACAAATAATATTAATTTAAAATATTTTAAACTTTCCAAGTGACGAAATATTTATATTTTCAACAGTGCTTGACTTATTTTCATTTATTCTTCGATAATTATTTGTCCGCGGTACGTGTGAACAGTGTCTGATAAATTGTTTAAAGAAGGTAATTAGTATTATGTGATGTTTACTATTGTCTTTTACATTGAGAAAATGTTGCAACATTAATTTGTTATTCAATCTTCGGCATTCATTCTGTTGAGAATTATTTTAATATAGGAAAAGCAAAATAATATAAAGATTTGAACGAACAGGCTACGTTGTAATAAGTTATCTGACGCGATATTTTTACAGGTGCATCTTGTTTTTATTATAATTTTTTTTGTATTTCGTATAATCTAAATTCTTTATGGAATTGTCAACTACATATCTACTCAACTAGTACCTTCATCATAGTATTATTTCATAGAAGTAATCAATTCTGTATGTTACTCATATAAAGACAAGTGTCTAGAACAACATGATGGATGATTGATAGAAGGTCCTAGAAAATGTCAATGATCTTGAAATAGAGTCCTAGTGTGTGAAAACACTATTTGACAATTAATGGGATAATATATAACGGGATATTTATGGTTGAGAAATTATAAACACAAGAAAATAACTCGTAGTCCGGTAGGCCTGACACTAGCTTCTCACACCGGGGGTGCCAGGTTCGATTTTCGGAGAGGCCACAATACATCTGTATGATTTACTCAAGTCTGGAGTATTTTTGTGACGAATTTCGCTACCGTAATTGGGCCCCACGGCCTGTGCTATTTTAGCAAAAAAATACTTGCCACTATACGAGTACAGTTGAGATATTACAAACCGCACGTGAAAATGAAAAATCTAAAGGAAAGAACTAACCCATAAAAACCAAGCTTTTATTATACTCCCTTTCTCATTTGTATTGTTTCCAATTTGATATTCTATCAACATATTCCTCTTGCTTTAAGTTCATGTGGAAAATCTATTCCATGTATATTATTATCCTTAAAACTTATACAATATTGAAGACGTAATAATTCGTATAGGGGGGCACGGCGTCGGCGAAACCGTCTGATCGGACCCATGGCTCGAATCAGATTAGTTGAAACAGGTTTCGCACCTTCTCCACGCATCGGGCTCCTTTCTCAATTGTATGGTTTCCAATTTGAAAAAATCGTTAAAATTTCGAAAAATCCAAAATTATACTATAATTAAAAAAAATTAAACGAAAATTTGTTAGATCATTTTTATCGTCGCCACGAGTCTGCCTGCAATGTTTCAGCTCGATTGGATCGACGGGAAAAGGGTTAAAAATCGATCCAAAAATTTTCGGCAGACAAGTAGACAAGCAGACGCTATGAGTTGAAAGAAAAGGAGTAAAAATGATCTAAATTAATAATGCGCATTTCATTTATTTATCTTCTATTTGTATATTTTATTCATTTTCAAGTGAAATACTGATACACCATTTTTTACCAATTTTTATGTTATTATAAGTATAGTTAGATCTTAAGGACTCTTAGGACCGTTCAGGACCTTGACTGACCATGCCAAAGTTTTCCAGTCCTCTCTGTCTTCTCTGATCTCGATTTGGAGCTCGCTGCAACCTTTTAACTGTCCATCCATTACATTCTTATGAGTCCTAAAGGTTTTCCACCCATGTTTTCTTAACGAAGTTCCCTAGATTCGTCACACCTGAGAAGATGTCCTGCCCATCTTAGCTACCTCGACTTCAATATTACTGAGACATTTGGTTGTTGGAAGTCCTCGATAAGTTAAAGAATTCGTGCGGATTTTCCATCTCCAGTTGTTCTGAATTGGTCCAAGTATTTATTCTTGTGAGAATTTTGTTTTTAAATATTTGAAAATTATTCTCTATTCCTGAAGCTGCGGGTTTCATATGCATACAGCACTATTAGATGAACAGTCACATATGCATACATCACTATTAGATGAACAGTCACATATGCATACAGCACTATTAGATTAACAGTCACATTATGAATGCGTAATTTGGTTTTTCTCGAACGCAGTTTTATCGTATTCAAACATAAATAAATAATGTAATATATGTATAACACGACAATAGAAATCTCCCATCAAAGTTTTAATTTAAATAAAACAGTAATTAAATATTTATACTACAACGTAGATACGTATAAAAAATTAATCTTCATTATTTATCGTCACGTAAAAATAAACGTAGCTGCATGATTAAATTAAAACTTATATTTACTATCGACGTAAAAACAGGTTTATTTTATAATTTTACATTGAGATAATTATGCATTATGTGCATAAATGTGCGTATAAGATGTTGGCTGGCAACTAACATCTTGTATTTGATCTCGAATATAATAATATATTATAAGATGCATTAAGAAATGCAGCATTCTTGTCTCCAATTAAAGAATGCAGCTGAAATGCACTCGAATCTCGACTGAAGTAGTGCGATTTTTCCCAAAATTATCACTTTAGAAATTTTGCAAAAATTTTACACAATTTTATAAATATTACATTTTATAAATTTTACAAAATGTTATAAATTTTACAAAATTTTGCAAAATTTTTACAAAATTTTATAAATTTTACAAAATTATATAAATTTTACAAAATTTCATAAATTTTACAAAATTTTATAAATTGTACCAAATTTATTTTACATATTACAATTATTATTATTAAATGCTACATATTTCATATCTATATATTTATTACAACTTATTTTTCCTCTCTTTCTTTGGGGACCACCATGGTATGATTGATTCATGAAATAACTAGGTAAATAATTGAGCTGGAAGGTATTGATAACATTCCCTTATGGTTTTTGCCCAAGGTATACGTTTTCTTCCAGCACTGCGCTTACCTTATACCTACCATCTTGAGCAGTAGGACATGCATGTCTTTACTCATTGCATTCGAAGATTTCCTACTAACGTTTTCTTGGAAGAGGTTAGTGATCAATTTAAAATGCATATAAATCACACATCGTACAGAAAAAAATATAGTGATCACGTTATGTGATCCGAACCCGGTGAACTGCCTAATAGCCAGTGGCGTGCAGTGGGTACAAACGTAGATTATGCTGTGACCGACTATATACCTATATTAAAAATATATATACACGCATTTACCTATAAGGTATATCTATACATTTTTTGAATTTTTTTTAACTGTATGTTTTTTTATTGTTGCCATTTTATTTTCTTTACCTCTTGCACTATTTTGACACAAAAATAACTGCACTATAAAAGAAGTATTGTTAACAAGATTTTCTAAATAAATTAATGTTTTATCTATAGGTAATACGGCAAAATACGATTTATAATTAAATCGGGAATAATACTAATTTCACATATACGTTTCTTTTCAAAAAAATAAATCAAACATTTTATGATATCATCGATGGCAATGACGTCGTAAATAATCATTATGATATGACTTTTGGATATGACAGATGGTATTTACATTCACCATCGAAATGACAAATAGAATTCACACAAAAAAAATTGGGTGGATTTGTAAAAAATATCATTTCTGCAAATGACGTGCATGTAGTTTTATAGGACCTTTCGAAGAAACACGCTAATGAAAAAATTACTTGTCTATTACGAAAAATTCGCAGACATAGAGCTATGTAAAAATACACAGTTCAGGACGAGTTTTTTCTCGATATGACTAGATCTATGGAAGAAATTTGTTGGGCGCAAACAAAACAGATATAAATTAAGAATTGACATGAAGTTAGGTACAGAAACGCCGGAAATAAAACTTCTAGCCGTAGGACGAATTACGGCTAGAAGTTTAAATCGGAAAAAAAAACAGACACGTCACGTTAAACAGAAACGTCAGAAATAAAACTTCTAGCCATAGGATGAATTACGGCAAGAATTTTAAATCAACTTTTTCTTAAGATAAGGATTATTTAATTAATATTTGTTTCCCAGATTCTTTACTAATGCACAGCATTTGCATGCGTGCGCTACACGCCATTGCTATTACCGGTGACAACTTTACTGACTAAGTCACAACGATTTATATAAAAATCATCGAATTGTTTTCCAAAGTGAGACATCTATTTTTCCGTTGGAAAATCCCATTTTTTTAAATTATCACAACATAAATTTGATTTCATTAAATTAAATCAATGTTCACATGTATTAGAACTTTTATATCATAAACATTTTATTGTATATCATTAACACAGGTATGTAGAATTATATTTCAAAATCTTCATTCAATGCCCTTTTCATTAATGTTTTATTCGATATCGTACCCTTGGTGAATCACAGAAATGCTGGTGGTGTTGTGCTCCAACATAAATTAACAACTTCTAGATTACCAAGCTTTGCTCCAAAGCATTTCTCAAAGACGCCCCCAAAGGTCTACCAAATCAATAGATGGCTTGAGACCCTCACCTATTATGACAAACTATTTCATATATCGCTCAATAAATACATTTAATACTAGCCGTGTCCGCGCAGCTTCGCACGCATAGATTTTTAGTAACTTTTAGTCATATTTTATTAATTTTTGTATAAACTTTTATATAAAGATATATATGTTTTTATAAACTTTTTCATAGAGCTCTTTGAGGTATACAACTTCTTTATAGAAAGTATTTAATACCTTTTACCGGTAAGGCAGCGTTCGTGAAAAACGCATCGCTCGACCATTTTTTCATCTTTAGTTGTTAAATAGGTCACCACGAAAAGCCCTTTTATTTTAACGGGATAATATTATATACCCTGAAAGTTTATTCTAAATATTGGTGAAATAATTTTTGAAATCGTTTGAGTAGTTTAGGAGATTACCTTCTACATCCAAACTTACAAACTTTACCTCTTTATATATTAGTATAGATTAAATTAATCTTGAATTTCAGCAACATTTATTGAAAGCATTATTTCAATAAATGTAGACTTTTAGACTAAATTATGTTTAAATCTAATCTAATTTTTTCAAATGTAATATACGGTTTTCAGTAGAGACTGGTTGGAAATATCTAAATACTTATTACAAATAGTCATCTTTTAAATTTGTTTTCATGTTAATACTTAATTATATATATACCATTTTCACTAGCTATACTTCGATATTTGATTTTGAATTTCTTAGTAGACACCCTGACTAAGGAACCATTGGTCCTGAAACATGTTGATATTTTCAATAAATAAGTGGTGAAAATAAAGTAGATATATTAATAAATATTTTTATTACTTATATTAATAATGTCACCACAAAATCATTTTGCTCTTTTTGAAGAATTAATTATCTAAATTTAAAATTTCTCGAAATAAAGAAAGGATTCAAACAAATTCACATCACATTAATTCTCGGAATTAATGTGATGTGAATTTGAAGAGCTGATGAAGGAGAAATAATCTCTTACTGGCAAGTTTTTATGATATTAGGTAAGGCAATCGTTATATGTTGTAAAATCGTACTGCATTTGTAAAATATAAATTTTCATGTTGTATTAGCATTGATCTATAAAATTTAAGAAAGCTAGTGTGTGCATATCCTTATTTTTTTATAGTCCAATATTGTTTTAATTTATATGTCCAAATTTCTGATAAACCTTTGGAAATTTATAAGATAGTTCTCGTCTAGTTCTCGTCTATTCGAATATATATTTTTTTAATTTTACTGTTAGTTCCATATATTATTTATGAGGTAGCCTACGTTAGTTTCCATGATTCTACATACACTGTACAAAAATACCCAATGATTAGACGTCAGCTTTGCGATTAAAAGTAAGCTATTATGTACTTGTTTCATTAATTATTACATATTCTTCACGTTTATAAATTCCTAGTAACAAACCAAGTTCACATAAATCAAGTTTCACTTAGTCTCATTCGCCGTGTTCTTGGGTAGTAGGTACCTAACATGCGTTGTGTGAATGACATCGAAATCATAATATCGCTTTAACAAACAAATCGTAATAAAACGCGCGGAAGTTCTAATTTTAAAGCACCGGAAGATACAAATTTAATCTAATTTCGAATTATGGCACATTGTATGGTGTTGTTTATTATTTGTGATTTCACGAACAATATTTGTTCTGTTTTATTCTTCAATGCTGACGAAGCACAAACGTTGTGATTTTAATTATTTTATTTAACCAATGATATACAACGCTTGTTGAATATAATAATCCTCATCCTCAAATAATAATAATTTGAATATCCGTCCATAACTTCCTAACAGCTGATTAAATGAAAACATGAACTTGTAACTCTGAATTAGAATTTTAATTTTTTTTTTTGATATTGATATTATAAAAGAAACACCACAAAAATATTGCTTTGGGAGTATTTCTCTTGCCGGAAAGTGCATTCGAAAATGCACGATGAACATCATCAATATTTTCGAAATGCGTCATCGTGAAATGAACGTCTAAGTTTAATATTATCTAATGATTAACCTCATTAACGTTCAAACAATTTGATAGAAATCATTTTAATTATGTAAAACTTTCTATGGATAATGGAGTACCTACCCAGCCCGTGGAGGAAATATTCTAATTTCCTCTACTGACTGATTGGTATGTTGAATCTATGCAAAATTGTGCGGAAAACCACAATTAAGCCAGTACCTATTTAGTTAAAGTAATATTAATTATTGCTTTGCTCGGTAATAGACGTAAATACAATATATAAAGACACCTGTACAGTATTAATACAACATTAAATATCGGGATTTGGATTCCTAATAGTATACCTACACCTTCTCACACATGTTGTATAGGTACTATTCGGAATCCATATCCCGGTATTTACCATGTATCTACTGCATTTAGTGATGAAATTTTAACCCGTTACACAAAAACATTTATTTGAGATTTGTAGGTGTCCCTATAAATAGTGTCTAGTAGCTGCAAGCCGAGACCGACACTCGCAGCATCCGATTGTCGAGTTATGGTCCTGGTTGGATTTTAGGCAGATCACATCGATCTTAGACGATTTAGACTGAATCTGATGTTAAACATACTTTGTTCATCGTATATGATATTTGACCAGTAGATTGAACGTAGTGGAGATGAGATTCTTCAGACGTATATGTCAGGTCACAAACTGATTTTATTCTAAAAATGTTCTTAGGTTTTCACGGCCGTTCAGAATCTTCAATGTATAGTTTTCTGAGATATTCTACCGTGTATATTTGACCTCTCTGGCCAACGTTTCGGATTCCATTGCAGGGATGTGATGAGTGTGTGTTGAAGTGTGGTTAAGAATTGCCTTGCAATACCGTACCGAAGGCAGGGTGTCTCCATGTTTGTGTTATGTTACGGACTGGATTGCAGTAGAGTGTCGAAAGCAGGGTGTGTGTGTCTTGATGTAGTATCTAAGGACCTCTTAAGACCAGCAAACAATCGAGATCCCCTTGAGACCGACGGTGTTTATAGGCTCGACTGTCAAAATTGCGACAAAGTGTATGTGGGACAAACAGCACGCACGATTTCAAAGAGGTTTGATGAGCATAAAAGAGCATGCAAACTCGGTCACTAAAATGGTCTATTATATAACCGTATGCACCATGTGCGATATTTTATTTTTAATGATTTCAACTGAATCTTGACGAAATTCGACCTCAAAAGTTGTTTGACTTGGAAAAAGCGTCTATATTCATCTACTAGTAACGAATAGTTTAACGATGTCACTGGGATTGCTTAACAACATGAAGTTGGCGAGTGAATATTAAAAAAAACTGGAATTTTGTTTATTTATTTCATTAAGTGTTTTTCTCACTCCTGTAAAACTTTATTTTTGCATATAGACCCTTTTTAGAGAGACCCCTTTATTTGTGACAGATTGTATCGATAATTAGTAATTGACTTTTCTTAATTCCATAGGAAATGGTACTAGACGATAGTTTTATATCACCAACCAATCATCAATATATAAAATTAGATACAAATAACAGTATAAAATATGTTATTTGTATCTTACAATGAGTATCCGGTTAAAATATTGGTTTGATGGTCATGTCCGACCTGGATCCTGACATCATGGCCATTTTCACCAAGGGCCAGTCCAAGGATGCCAAAGAAGCAACTCAGAAATCTGGAATAGAGAAGATCACTCCAGGAATGAAGATCGATTTAGTTGACAAAAAGGTACTTAAGATTTAGCGAATCTTAATTAATTATATTTTTATAATAAATAATATAATTTTAAGAAAAATATGATTAATAACTTTTCAAAAATAATATAAAAATTATTTTTAATACATAATCAATAAAATTAATAAAAATAAACTTTGTTTGAAGAAAGAAATACATAATTAATTTTATTTTTACCTTGCCTGATTTATTTTTATAGAAAAAATATTCTTTAAATTAATGATAATACTAATATATTGTAATAATAATCATAATTTTAACATATACATTTTATAGCAGTTAATTGAATTGATATAGGACTTTGAAGACAGTAAATAACTTTAGTCTCTGGCAATGACGCGATTGTTAGTATAGTGGTTAAGACGGGGGTTCGAGTCCTATTTCAAGAGATCAGCAAGTCAGTCCTTTTTCATAGAACTAGCGTTTGGTTTAGTATTAAAATTGCAACCATATGAGTGTGACACGTATTCCATGTTTACATTTCTATTTCTTTTTAAAAAAGCACATTAAGTAAATGATTCTGGTAGTCTACAGCACAAATATATCATGGTCAGTGGCGTGCAATCGTTACTTTGAAATAATAAACGTACAACTTAGGCTTTAATTTACCTATTGACTGGACGCGCCTGAAAATAAAAGCTAACATTCTTTAAACGAACAGACACGATAAGAAGAAGAAGGTGTATATAAATATATAATGCTGCTGAAGTGGTGACGCAGCAACATTTATGTTTTTCCAATCGTTTAGAAGGTTTATTAGTCAAGGTCTTACGCGGTTTCTGGTAGGAAAATATTTTTTGAGAATTTTACTGTTTTTAAAGGGAAAAAACACCTTCCTGTTGTTCATCTATTCTTTGTCGCTTTGTTTAATTCTTGCACGCATCGTCTTGTATCTCATACCGCTTTCATTCTTCCACTGCCGTCATATAACATCGCCTTTACATAATACAAGCGAGGTACTGTGCTAACAAAGGATAAAAAATCGTCATGCCGATTCAAAATTAAATGTCAGCCCGAACGGCAGTCTTCCTTGTGAATAATTTTACATAATGTTTATTATAAGTTTTTTCAATAGTTAGTATATAATAAAGGCAGGTATTTGAGTATCACGCACGTTTCGAATGTTAAATATCAACATTTCGACACGCTGCGCCACTGGGCGTAATCAATAAATGAACATACTTAATAATATTATTTATTAGCTGTGAGTTAAAATTTATTATTGTAGTAATTCTGCTGTTCTCACATCGCGAAAATCATATAGAAAAAACCCATTTAAAATTGTTAAATTTTATCCTTTAAATAAAATAACACTTTGACACCATTGTATTGAGTAATTACCAACTGGTTTCGGCTCACAGCCGAGTCTTCATCAGGTTTAAAATACTAATTAAGAACAGAATTACAAACAAACAAGAAAACATTAAGAGGAGAAAGAGACAGAATGTCAATTTTGTCGGGGGTTAGACGAGAGACGAGGTCTATGGGTAGGTGTAGAGAATTGGAAGGGGAACGTATATAGAATTGGGCTACTCTATAAATCTAATTGTTTACTAAGTATGTACTTTTATTAAAAATAAATAATAATCATTTTTTCAATTGATTCAGCATTGTAGATTGACATTAAAAAAATATTGATTGTATTATTTGTAGGTTTATATCTACTTCTTTTATTTGATTAATTACACCAACATCATCATCATCATCATTCTTGGCACTACAACCCTTGGTGGGTCTTGGCCTCCTCAATAATTTTCCTCCACTCATCTCGGTCTAGTGCCAGCTCTCTCCAGTTTCGAAGCTCTAAGGCAGAGATTACACCACATGTTTCAGAAAAACCTTTCCATCGTGTTGTATAACTGTCAAAATATCAAATGAAATATCTTTTGTTTCTTGTCTTTCTAAATTATTTGAAAAATTATTTTTAAATATTATTACTGAAGTTCTTGATTACTCGCAATTATTGGAAAAAAAAATAGAATTGGGCTAGTAGTTAAATTTAATTTATTATTAATAATATTTTGTTAACTATTACAAGCTTTACTAATTTCTAATGATTCTAAATTATTCAATTTCAGACCAAAATTATTTATGTGTAAAATAGAAAGCCCTAAATTTTTATCAAAACCGTGATCATTTTCTAATAAATGATTTGCAAATTCATAAAAATGGTCTAATTAATCAAATAAAAGAAGTAGATATATACAAATAATACAATCAATATCTTTTAAATAATAATCAAACAAAAAAATTAAAAAATTCGATATAAAGATATCAGAATTGGCCGTGCCTACAATATGTGCGACAAATTATTGCATAATCAATTGCTTTCTTAGAATTATTTACACAGATTGAATGAGTGAACACAACGAAATTAGTCGGCTGTAGTCAATACTATCGATTCGGGTTTATTCGCGAACAGAGAGGGAAACGATATATAGGAGAAAGGTACTTCAACGTTTGTCGGTGAACCGTGGCGCAAGTTGTGAATTATTCGTTCGTAATGTTAAGGAGCTGTGATTTCCTTTTTTTAATAGAGATCCGGAAACGGAATACGTGTCGCATCAATTCTCAAACTATTCTCAAACTAAGCCAAAAGCCTGTTCTATGAAAATAGGACCAACCTGCTGGTGTCATGGGATGAGGCTTGAACCACCGACCACCAGATCACTAGGCGAGCGTCATGACTACTACACCAACAAGCTACTCTGTGAGTACTATTGTGAGTAGATATTTAGTTGTATTATTGTCGTATACAAAGAAAAATGTTGAGAATAGTTGGATATCCGGCCTTATTGTAAAAAAATGGGATGATAGTTTTAATTATCTAATGCTTCTGAACTAATTTAAACATTGTAATGAAAATGTTCTTATTTTTCAAGAGACTCTTATTAACATGCTAATTATCAATACTTATTGTCTAAACGTTGAATCATATCGATTTAGAAAAATTCATTTGTTTCAATACAAGTCAAATATTGAATTTTAAAAATTCTAAAATTATAATGTGATCTGTTATAAAGAAATCAATTTTATTCAATTTTTACTAGCTTATTATTCTCAACTTCAGTGGTAGACGTGGATTCTTGTACATATTCATTTCATATTTTCTTATTTTTTACTCAAATTAAACGACCAAAATAAAGCATGAACGTTTGAAAGCTTATTTATTATTGAAAATTCGAACAATTTGGAACAAACAATATAGGGTCTTGGTTAATTTTTTTGTCAGATAAAAGAAATTCGAAATCATAATAAACAGCTAATAGAATTGGATAATGTTGAGAGATGAAAACAGTTTCATTGTCTTAGAAACTGCAGAGAGAATAAATAAATAAAGATACACCACTGTAAAAAATGCATTTTTCTAGATTCATCTGTATTGAACATACCAAATGAAGCCTTACATAATGTGCAATTTTATTTCATTTCCTCTCTCGTTTGTATGCAAATTCAATAGGATGCATCTCACGCGATACTTCCTCACGTAAATCAATAACTTTGTGTTGACTGTTGCATAATATGCAGAAAACTGCAGATGTTTTCATGTACCTACTTGAGAAAGCAATTAAAATTAAGAAAATAAGCTGTTTCCTATTTATGTTTGAGGCAATTCCGTAAGCTATGTGTAAAATTTGTTGTATAAGTTGAACAAATAAAGTTAAAAACCTTACAATTGATTTAGTATTGTATTAATATTGTATTACATAAATCTTATAATATTTAGTAACTATTACATTTATATTAGAAAACATGAAGAAACTTTAAAAAATCTAGTGCACCTCTTGTAATACATACATAATAATATGCCGAGCCATATTTTTCGTCATTTTTTAAATATTTTCTAGCAAAATTCTTATATAATCTAGATCGACCGAGCGTTCATGTATTTTCTATACAGTTTTAATTTTTTTCCTCAACATTTCAGTAGGCGCTATAACTATAACAAATCATTACTAAATATTTTTATTTTATTTATTTATTTACGCTTTACAGGGCTTTTACAAACATATAGGTGTACACTAATAGAATATGTAGTTTAAAGAAAAAAAATTATAACATGTAAAAATAATTATTATTCCTGGTTTATCGCATCGTATGTTTAAGATAACAAGATAAAAACTCATCTTAGATAAATCTTAGCATTTCCATCTCGCTGTGACGTAACTTGTAGCGTGGTGCGGGGTATGTGTAAGTAGGTTAATACAAAAGTTAGTTCATTGGTTATATAATATACACATAATGATTGTATTCATATGCAGAATATTGAACAATTCACTTTTATGACAAACCGGATATTAACGTGCCTGGGTATTTTGTATTAATTTATTATGTATTGATAAATGCTTGACATACTACCAGACATCTTTACCGATTTTAATAATCTTTTACCTGGTGTGTGTGTGTGTGCGCAAAACTTTTAGATATACGTACTACAGTGGCGTCTCCAAAAAATTTCTGCCCAGTAGTGAAAAGGACTCACCGCTTACCCAAGGCTGTTTTATGAGAAATATCGGACCATATCGGCCCTTCACATTCGCCATCCAATTTGGCATTATTTTAATGATAATGCTATCATCCTCGATGCACCACTTACAAGGCAAACACAACACATCAGCCCTGTTGATGGACCCTGTAATGGTATCCGAAAAGTTATCCAGAAAGGTAGTAGAAACACGACAGAATATCCCAGAAAACACAAATCAGATAATTCTGCACGGCCGTTAAAACGTAAGAACATTTTGAGTAGCTTTTTTAACATCGTACATCACTACTTCATAATCTTCGTTTCATTACCATTTCATTACTTCCTCATATTCATTTTTGTCTTTTTTTTTTTGTTTATACATTTAAAATTTGTTTCTATGTAACTCATGCTGATAACTTATTCATTCATTTTCATGAGCATATCACATGCGTTGAATCGAAATCAATTAAAACATTTCTGGGTCATTCTACAGTGGGTCGTTTTTTGTCGCAGTATTACGTCAACGTTCATAAAATATATAGGAGGGGATGGTATTCCAGTAAATTTTATTCCAAAATTATGGAATAAAGTACTAAACAAGGTAAGATAGCTTTAAAAAACAGCTAAAGACGCACCTATCATATAATTTTTTTTAGAATCAAACTGGTATAATAGTACCTAACTATCTCCACTCCTAGTATGCACTCCGCGAAAACATAGGTATATGGTTAAGGTTATTATTACGATCGTTAGACATATTTAACTGTAAATGGTTACGGATATTTTATACGAACCGTATGTTTTTCCGAGAAATAGTTCTCGACGTTTCGTTGAAGTCGTATTCAACGTCATCAGGAGAACGACCTGTATCCGCGGAGGTATAGGGCGGACTGATTACTGTTTCCAGGGGCGTAAATTATATTCACTTTGTTGTGGAGTGTTCACTTCTTCTACGATAGAGGTCATACATATTTCAAAATTTTGTCAGGATTCTCTTAATCAACGTCACACGCTGGACCCTAGCACGAAACTAAATTATTTTTGCAACGCAATTTTAAAGTCCCATAACTTTTTCATTTGTAGAGATATTTTAATGATTCATTCACATTTTTGTTTCATCTTACTTCAATTTTTATAATTAATCTATAAAAAATGTAAAACTTTTTCATTATAATAAGTATTCAACCTAACATAATATAAATGATGACATGCTAATATCTATTTGGCACCATTTTGCGACCTTTGGAAGTGTGATGTTCACGTGTGAGATGGATTATGAGAATTAGTTATTTAAAGTTTATTTAATGTTCTTCGTGGTAGATTTAATGTCCCTCCTTGTAGTGTTGCGGTCATGCATTTGATTAGCATCGAAAGAAGACAATCACGTTTTATCATAGACTTTATTATGATACAAAAAATAATTGTAAAACGTTGATTAAGAATATCTTAAATAATTTTTTTAATATTTTTTGAATAAAATGAAAAAAATCGCACATTACTTAGAAGCCTAGATTTGTGACCTTAGTGTGCGCCGAATTACCTTTTAAAATCGCTAGAGAAGATTTGAATTTTCAGAAAAAAAATTACAAATATGTAAAAGAAAATTGAGGACGATGGCATTGGTAGTTTGTTTTCCTTTGTTTCAGCTGTTTTTGAGTTCTAAGTGATTTTTATCATTTTTTTTAAAGAATTTATCACATCTTATTAACGTAAAAAAAATAAGATTATTATTTCTACAACTTAGCAGTGGGAGTCCCGCAGAATAAGCCTGATACCCCGTGCGTGCCTTGTACATATTTTTTTTGTTTTCTTCCTTGTTTGCTTCAAATAAAAAAAAAAAAAAAGTTTATTTTATCTCCTACAAAATATAAGTATCAGATTAAAATGTTCACATTTTTAATATTTAAATAACAATAATGATGTGTCATAAAAAAAGTTTCTAAATTTCCGCAAACATGTTGAAAATAAATTGGCACAATTACATACGTAATGGGTCTACGATATTAAAATATACCTGAAACATTTTATTAGTTGCTGGCAATAAGTGGTAGCAATCAGTTACCGCGCATTTTATGTTCTTTTTGACATAATATTTTCACATGAAAACACGCAATTACAGCTTAATACTTAAAACAAGAATTTATTTTATGCACCAAGTATACCTGTAATGCAATGATGAATTTGCAATTTTCTGTATTCTCTCTACCGCGTCAATCATTCTCAAGATCAATTGTGTCAGACAAATTCTATGTTGTAGACTTTTTTACGGGCAAATGTTTATACTAGTAAGTAATACACTCATAAAGTAAGTGAACAAACTTTTAAAGAATGAAATAACACCTCTCTTGTACCATTTGCATCACGCTCCGTAGAAAATCTCGACAAATTGATTTAAAAAAAACTTTCACTCTGAAATTGTTTAAATTATGAGGAATATTTGCTTGTTTTGCTCTTCCGATTACTTTCAGTTACTTATTGACACTATACAAAAGTTTTTTAAAATTAACAATGACAATGGCCGTTAAATATATCTTGTATTTCTATTTATATATAAAAAGGCCCATGTATTTGTGCATACACATGCAATGTCTGATGAAATGAAAGGTTGTAAGGCCGCGGTAAAGGTAATTGCTTAAGGTAAATTTTCACGGTGAATAAAATAAGCCTACCAAAAAAGATAAATTTTAGGATCTTAGGATATTGGGTTGAAATATAGAGGATTGTATACAGGTTCTGATCACCGCTAACGAACGGTAGTAAAAAAGATAAGATTTTGTGAATATATACGTACATATGTCTTACAATGAGCAACTACTAAAAATGTAGGAAACGTGAGTGAGTATGGAGAGAGGGAGGTTGAAAATAGATAGTTACAAAAAGAACTTGTAGAAGTTTCGTGAATTTTGTAGATGGTTCTCAAGGGTACTTGATGCTAAAACTTTCTAACTGTACAAAACCGGGTTTATCACTAAGGGATAAATAAGATCCGAAATATGAGTCATATGATTTCATTTAATGTAATATTCTACGTAAGTCTTCGTGAGAATGAAATAAGAGTTAAGATCTAGAGGTACAAATGAAATAAATAAATAATCCTATAAGATCGGTAGGTTTACAAAACTAGCGTAGTTAGAATAAGAAAGTGATTATAAAAGATGTGAAAGAACTACTTAAAAATATATTGTTTTCGTAAGACATTCTACCACTCTGTAAGAGAAAAATATTGGGTTAAGAGAAGAACGTTGTTTACATTATGAAGATACTGTTTAAATAATCATATTTAAGTATATTTCAAATCAAAGAAGAATGAAACATTTGAAATGATAGCATTTTGAAAATGGGAAATTTATCAACGTGTTTAGATAATGGATGTGATCTTGCTTACGGAGGTGAAGTGCGCGTCATATTGGTGTTATTGTACGTTCAACGTTTAATGACTAAGACGGCTGATTCATCAAAATTTTAGGAATCAACACAAATTAATAATAATTTAAGTAAGAAGTAAAGCGGTTTCAAATGTCTGAAGTTCTCCCAAAATGTTGTCGTAAAATTTAATGACGTTATATTTCTTACACTGAAATCACGGTGAGAATTATTCCTTACAAACAAAGATTCTTCCTAATTTGAGTCTCTGCGTCTACTACACGTTTCCGGGTTAATTAACGTTACATTTTCTGAAGAAATGAGACAAAAGCGACTTCGCGGTATTTGCCAATGATAGGAAGTATGCTATAGCTATTGACTTTTGAGCTCGTCGAGACATGAAATATGACGCAGGTGACACCTCGTACATGCTTATTGACCTCAGGTATTATTCACAAACAATGTACACAGGCACATAAATAAGAAAAATAACAAAAACTAAGACGTCCGCGAAGCCGTCACAACTTTTTTAAGATTTGAACTCCGCTCTGAAATATAATCGTGGAATTAATCTTAAATTTTTTCATTGGTTATGTTTTATTGTAAAGATTTGAATCTTTTTAAGGACACTGAGTATTAAATTACAAAACGGAGGTGTAAAAAAGATTATATCGTATATTCAAAAAATTCTCAGCCAAAATTGCTGTGATTTGTTATGCATGATTTTTTCTTTGTCTGTCTATAAAATAATATTGGTTTTCTTGATTAATATTTTGGATTCCACTCCAGTATCCACGATCAGCTTAAGTATTCCTACTTTGCTGATACAGCGCGTAATATTAAAAAGGATATCTCGCAGCAAGCATCATAAACTTCGGGGAGTTTTACTCATTCAATTTTGAATGGAAAATATTCTTTACACTTTGGATAAAATGTCTACAGTTAAGGAGATAAGCGAGATAAAAATTTTCATTTTTTTCTCAATATTTCCGACATATCTTTTGTAAAACGTTAAATTATCATGATAGTAATTTATATCGGACTTTAAAGGCAAATAAAATTATTAACAAATACCCAGAAAAAGAATCTGGTTAGGATATCTGCACGATTTTAATCATTTTATTTGACTTGTATCAGAGCGAATTATTTTTTTATATTCGATGTAAGTAACTTTAATGATGCTCCCACGTTTTTCAGAAGACAGAAGAGAAATATTGAAAAAAAAAAGTATACTTTGATGTCGTTTATCCCCTTAACTAATGACATTTCATCTAAAGTATAAAAATATTTTGTATTCAAAATTGAATAACGAAGACTCCCCGCGCAGTTTTTACTACTTGCTACGAGACACCTCTATGGTCGAAATTAAAAATCATTATTTTGCGTTTTGGCCACGAAATCTATCGACCTCCAAAAACATTTAATGAAAAATTTTAGTGCTTACAAAACATAACTATGATTTAAATAGCATTTTAAGGGTGGTATGAAGGGTGTGGAACAATTAGAACAAATAGTAGTCCCGTCAAATTAGACATCCGATCCAGAAAAATTTCCGAAATGCTGCATTTGGCGTGGACCTTTTTTTCTACCTCTTCTTCCTTTTAATCGACCTGTATGGTTTGTTCTCCAGAGGATACCACCTCCTGTGAGGTGAATTCCTAACTATCCTCCCATCTTTAGGAGGTCTTCCGCAAGGACGAATTCCATGAGGCTAACTGTGTAATATGATATAAAGGAGTCTGGTGCTGTCCATGACCATACGAGTCCCTTCTTCGCTGTCTACTCCATCGTAAAATGTCCTCAGCCTTGCATATCCCTCTTATTTTAGTGTTCCTTACGCGATCCTTTAGAGTCTTGCCTGCTATCACCCTCGGTGTCTTCATCTCGGAAGACCTCAATGTTTGTTTAATCTTGGATTAAGTACTGTTCTCTGATATTTCCATTAATTTGTAAGCCGTGAGTATTGTGAAACATTATTTCGTTGAGTTGGTGTCCATACCTTTAAGCACCAACACAATGAAACAATGTGCTACACATACTAATTCGGTTGTTTTTCTTAAATGAAATTTGGTATACCACTCACGCTATTATCTGTCCATCATATCCATTAATAAAGCATTAAATGCATACAACATGTATGCTCGGACCTTGATATAATTGTTCTAAATAAAATGTTAAAAGTTTCCATCGATCAAAGGTGTGCTAAACTTTTTACGCGGCGTCAAAGCCACAAAAACGTTAAATATCTCATTAACGGTAAGTTTTATGGCAAAACTTTTTATCACCAAATTGTAGGTTATAAAATTTTCTACTAAAAAAAGTCATTAACTTTTTGATATCAATTACCGTTTTGGAGATACAGCCGTGTACAATTATACATATTGCGCACTCCTAGTACGAGATGTCTAGCGTTCAGTATACGATTCTCAGTGCGTGTAGACGTGATAGGACGTTGAATACAACTTAAAAATATTGATGAATAGGCTTATATGTTTATTTTAAATAAACATGGAGAAGAATATTATTCCTTTTTAGATTAATCAATCGCAGTAATTATTTCAGAGGTAGGTATTAGAAATAATTCAAATGAAACAGAATGAATGCCAAAAAAAGTTTTTGAACAAAAACTAATATTATTATTCATAAATATGTATAAATACATCAAATTCGAATATTTATTTCCGAATTTAATCTTGCCTGCTTATCGAAATTATAATAATCTTTATTATAGAGACTCAAAATTATCAAATCATCTAAGAGTAAGGCTTAATATAATCATTTCTAAAATAAAATGTTTTTTTTTTCTTTTAATCAGCCTAAAGCAGCTACACAACATACATGACAGACAAAAGGACATAATTAAAAATACTCCTGCATTTGAAAAATCACAATGCTTATAACGTAAGTAGAAATTTAAATATTTTTTGCTAACAGTTAAATTTTTATGTCACTAAGATTACTCTGATAAATACGTTAATTATTTTTAAATTATGCTAATTCAATGTACAATAGCGTGATGTCCTTTCTTTTTTCCAAAGAAGGATTTTTGTCGGGAATCTGGGATCCTCAGCGAAGTCCAGAATGTTCTTCAATGTTTATTTATTGTTCTATAAAAAATACAAAAATATCGCGTAAAGGTACAATAAGGTTTCTAAATAGCTCTCCAAGTGCGTGCTTTCCTAACGGCTTTCGTAATGGCGCACGCTCGCACGACGCGTCCCCTTTATTCCCATTTTTCCTCTCCATCTCCTGTCTCTTTCAAACGCTCAGACAGACGTCAAACCAGATACATTATAGATACTATTTTGTATTAAATAATTTCGCTTGGCCCAAGATTTGGATTCCTGTGTATATTAATTTCTTATTATATATATTACATTTCATTGTAAAACTCTAGAAATTAAATTGTTCTCGCAAGAAACAAAACATTTGAAGAAGGCAGTAAATATTAATGTTATGTTTTCTTTTAAAAAAAATTAAAGTATGAAACAAACAATATGACATACATATATTTTTAGACAATTAAAGGTAAATTCGAATCGTCATCTTGGCTGATGATGAAAATGACGTTGCGATTCTTAGAATGTCGCATTGTTCCAGGCAGAATAAAGATTCCAGAATTTCTTAGAAATTATTTCCTAGAAATAGAAAAGCTCCTAGAAATTCCAGACAGATTAAGCTGTGTAGATACCATGAAATTAGTGTACACTGTTCGACAGTTTTTCTGCTGTATATTTATGCTATGTTACGGCGGGTTCCGATACGTTAAAAAAATACTACGGGCTTGTAAATTTTTTAAACAATTATGAAAAGGTCAAACTAAATACTCTTAAAAAGTATAATTCCTTCGTTAATAAGTCGAGCTTTATTTCAAGAAAATGTTTTTGTTTGAGAGACTCGGTTAAATAATAAAAAAAACATCTTTTGTAAAAAAAACGTTTTATTTACTAGGAGATTAAACTATAATAATAATATTTAGCGCTGTTTTCGTGAGAACTCACCTCAAGGGCGCTTTAAATTCACCATTACTTACACACTGGATGACATGCGAAAAAAATGTAATTGACGGTTAAAACTATAGTTGTCCGCAGAGGGATAATTATTAGGTAATTAAGATTAAGAGTGATCACTTAGGCCAACTCATATAGGTCGTAAACCCTGGGCTATCCTGTGAAAAGACTTCCATACGCGTCATATAAATACCTTCGTTTCTGTGAGACTTCTATAATTAATTTTAATTAAATAATAATTCCGCAATGCACAAATCCAGTAATCGTGTTCTCAGAACACACATATAAAAAAATGGTAACATTTTATTTTGGTACGCCCAGCTTGTGTTCTGCGCCCAACACTTAAACGAAACAGTGACGTAATCAGCAGACGCCTCCCCACTAGCCGCATGCAATAAGAAAGTAACCACTGCGGTGTTACGTCACACGCAGTTTCGTCCGCGTACCGGACCGCCGGCTGCTACGGACTCCGGCGGGCTCACGAAACACGGACGCCGAACTGGTTTGGTGATTACGGCGACCCCGATCGCCCGGTGGTGAGGCGCTCGCAATTCTGCATGCGTATATGTGGGTTCCATTACGATTCTCAATAAATTATTCCGCTTGTTTATTTCATTTTGTAATTGTACTTTTAATGTTTTACGTGGATGTTACCCATATCCGTGCTCGTTTCGTTAAAGGCACCTGTTTCGATGGTTTCCCTGGTGACGTTCATTGTCGACACTTTATTCCTCTTTTTCCTTTTTCCCTTGATCTGTATTAACAGGTCAGTCCTGGTCTTGTGACGAGGACGTCCAGCTCTCTCTCCATCTCTCTGGTGGTCTCCCTGGCGGTCGGCGCCTCCCTGGAATCCCGCGCATCACGGCTCTGGGAAGTCACATGGTCCCTCCAGAAACGCCTTCTCTGCCTGCTCCATCGTGCAATGTCTTGTATGTCGCAGATTCTGCGGATTTCCTCATTGGGTTCTCTGTCTCTGGGGGTCTTGCCCGCACCGGGTCTTAGGGTCATCTCGGTAGTTCTGAGAAGGTGTTTAGTTCTCACCGTGTCCGCTCTTGATTCTTGTATGTCATGATCGGTCTTATGCATGTTTATTTATTTGTTTGGAAATATTAACAATATCATTATACATACATACTATTATATTAAACGTGTACAAATTATATTTAAATAGAACCTAATAAAAAAATATAAAAAAATTTGCAGATGTAAGAAAATGAAAAGTATATGTATATGAGAGCGTAAATAGACAGTAATAAACTTATAATCCTAGCATATTCCACATAAACATAATTTTGAAATAATACTTAATATTTTATGTATTCTGACTTTTCTTTCATTAGCATGATAGGTATGCTTATTGGCCCATACAGTTTCTCTTATTCTATACATTATTCCTGATTTATTTTAATAGAGAAGTTACACATATTGCAAATACAGATGAAAATATATTAAATATAATTCATAAATATTCATTATATTTTGTGTAAATTTAATATTACAAAAATAACCTGGTGTTTGATATTAACACTTAATTATTTTTTTATCTCCTACTTATTCTATTTTTGTTACTGTCTATACTTCGAATTTTAGTTTTTAATAAACGTATCCTGATGTAGAGATACTTGGACCCCAAATATATTGGTATTTTCAACGAATTAGTGGTGAAAACAAAGTATATTCTACCATTGAAGAAGTTAATTATTTAATATAAGAATATTATTTTCTTTCTTACAACGATTCGACTATCTTGATGGCTATCATTAATTTCTATACTACTTACGTGTCAAACATCCATAAAACACAATTACAACCCGTATTTTATGCAAAAAAATTACATACGGCACAGGTACACGTCACATAGTGCAATTTCAGACTCACCTTTGATTATAATGTAGGCAGACATCTAACGCGAGTAAACGAGAACAATGTGCGATTATTGCAGTTATGGGGTAAGATTAATTCCTTTGTCAGTGGTAAACAATGTAATTTGAAACGTTTAGTGCTATTGTATTTGATATAAAATAACAGTTTTGGGACAACATGACGCTATGCATGACACAGTGTGAAGCCATTTTGTTGCGGAGTTTCGAACAAAGAAGAAATCTCGAATAATAGATTCCGCACGTGCACTTTCAGCCGTGTTACGTATTTGAACAATGGCGAAGAATAGCTGAAAGCAAATTGAGTGATGTGAATATGCAGAAACACTGCGCAGGAATGATGCAACTTGTTAACGTGTGAAAAATTTGTCCTCGAGACAACACGTACTTATTATAGATTAAACATAATGAACTAAACCTAAATAAATTATTATTAATTAATAAAAATTAACTTTTATTTCATCATTACACAGGGTTATTTGGAAAACATTAACAACCTCGCAGGACCATATTCCTGCCTTGTTTATGAGTCGAAAATGTTCAAGCAACCATGACTTAAAATCAATAGTTATGGAGATATGCGACATCAAAATTTCTTTTTTTTTTCAATATTTCTGACTTATTTTTAACTTATATTGAATATGGAAAATTCATTCCATTGAATATAAGTCAAATAAAATAATATGAACCTTCGAATACCAATAGGAATTTCTGCAGGGTTTTTATCAGTTTATTTAACTTGTATTGAAACGAATGAATTTTTCGTAATCGATATAAGTTACTTAAGTAATAATACATTGCAGAAAGATTCCTTTGTTAGTTATGGTAATACTAACAATATATTGGTAATAAACCATTTTTCTTTTTTAATTTTTCAGTCTTAATTCCAGTACAACATTGGACCACCATTAAAGTAACTTATATCGCGTATTAAAAATTCATTCCCTTCGGTACAAGTCAAATAAAATTATAAAAAGCTTGCAGAAATTTGAATCAGAATTTTTTACAAGGTGTTAATCATTTTAATTGACTTCAAGTCTGAATTCAATGATTAGCAGAAAATGAGTCAGGAATACTGGAAAATAAAATGCAAACTTTGAAGTCACCTATCTTCATTACATTTGATATTAGGACGCTGTGGACTGAATATTTTACTCATAATTTAGGTAGGAATTTACCAGTAAACTAGCTCTGTTACCATGACGTTGAAAATCATCCGTCATACTCACTCACTCCGCCCCTGTTATACTATAGAGAGAGATACGTTTTAGAATGTAACTATCTATATTTTAGACCCACTGGTTAACTATTCGTCCGACAGAAGAGTGAGTTTCGTGATTTACCGTTCATTGAGCTCTCCACGCTCGCGACACTTAACTTTGACTCGTTTGACTTATAACTTGAAGAGGCCCCAGTACCAACACGATTTGCGTATTTGCTCTCGATTTCCTAAATTTAACGTAAACTTATTAAATCATTTTGCAAAACCCATAGCTAAACAGGCTTTTAATCAATTTTATTATGATAGATCCATTTACTCTTGAAGCATTTCCTTAAAAAAATATGAAAAAATATATTGTTATAATACAAAAAAAATTATATCCCCGAAATACTATTTTAGTTTTGGACAGTCTAACCGAAGTCTGATTTGAAAGAAAAATGATCTTTTAACAGACTATACGATTTAATTAATTCGAAATCCTAAGTAAGAGGTATAATTTTTTGAATATTTTAATATTAATGACAGTGAAATTTTCTTAGTACGCATGTAAAAATTAATTAAAATAGTCGATGTTTTTATGGATACTGCAATATAGGAAAAATAACGTTTAATTTTTGTCTTTTTTAAAACGATATATTTAACAACTTGTCGAAAAATATTAATGTCTGAATAGCACCACTTCTTCTTAAAACTGTATAAATCAATTTATCTTTATTTGAAAATATACGAGATTAAGTGTACCAAAGATAACTTTATTACATGAAAACTAAAATAGTGTTTTGGGGTTATAATTTTTTTGATGTTCTAATAATATATTTGTATACATTTTTTTAAGGAAATGCTTCAAGAGTAAATGGATCTATCATAATAAAATTGATTAAAAGCCTGTTTAGCTATGGGTTTTTCAAAATGATTTAATAAGTTTACGTTAAATTTAGCAAATACGCAAATCGTGTACTGGGGCCTCTTGAGCAATGTGTAATTAAAATATATTAAAATATATTTAATTTTAATTTTGGGCACTGCTTTTGCGAAAATACTTAAAAAAAACTTTGGAAAAAAAACATTAATCCAGTTTCCATACCCTCGAGACAGCCGCGGAGACGGGATCCCGTCCCGGCCAGTTCAAGGGCGTTCATTTTGGTTGAGATACGGACCTTCTGACGTCACCGAGTCAGGTGATCAGCCCTTGCCACGGTCGCCAAAGCGAACAGAATACAAATCCACAGATAAGCGAACTGTACATACCTTTTTCCTATCGGATAGGTGGGTAAGTTCAGACAGAGCCAAGCAGGCAGAAGAGTGGCATCAAAGGGCCAGATTTAGAGCCAGTAAAATAAGGACAAAATAATCAAATAATACATTTTCCACGCCAAATTGTTGTTTATTTATGTAGTTAAAAATGTACGAAAATCAAAAAAAGTTCTATTCAATTTTATTTAAAAAAAATGCCTTTTATAACATGGCAGTATTAAAAAAGCCTGAAATATTCTAGTAAAAGTTTAGATATTCTGCCATCTGTAGGTATATGATATTTCGGATCCCCAAAATCGCAGGGTTCGTCATCGGGGCATATATGTACGAGGGCTGTATGATAATTTTTCGGAGACCTATTTTTGGAGACTGATGGCGCAACTGGCGCAAAATCTATATAACATAGATACCGCCTAAAATTTCTGATAGATTTATTGAGTGTTTTCTTTTTATAGTTGTTGATATTTGGTGTATTTCTGTTTGTTTGCAATTATGGAAAAAGAGCATTGTCAATCAGTCATTTGATTCATTTTTCCATGGAAGGACGTGAAATCAAAGTGAAGTTGCATGCCGTTTATAAGAATCATCTTCATTGACTACTATCAGACAATGGTGTAATGAATCTAAGCATGATAGAATATCCGTTTTTAATAAAGAACACCAGGCCGTTTGATTGAGGTGACTACAGAGGATAATGGTCAGTGAAGAAGACGCACTGCGTACCCGGAGCCATTTTATTAGTAATAGCTCCCATATCGGTCCTTCACTTTTGCCACCCAATGTGGCATTATTTAAATGCTAAAGCGGCCATCCTCGCTGCGCCTCGGTGCGGTAAAAGGACCACATAAAACCATTTCACTGTCTCTAGGTGCATGATGATGGAAAAAGTACGTTTTATTATTAAAGTTTAAACAAAATAAAGGTACAATAATACATACATAATTAAATATGTACATTACAAAGAAAAGAAACATGAGACGAAACAAAAAAAAATTACAAATTACCGGAAATACATATAGGTACCTAGACATTCTGAGATGAAAATACAAACGTGACAGGTAAACACCTTGTCCATTAGAATAGTAAAATACATAAAATAATACCATAAGTATAATACCGTGATAATGGTCAATGAAATCCATGATATTGTGTTAGTATCTAAACCGCTGAAGAGTATCTAAACGGTGAAGAACAGAGAGATGCTAACATTATAAACGTCTTGTTTTTATATTTATCTGAATTCGACAAATCATATTTATTGGATGGCTTAAAAATATTTAAATATAGCTGGACTAAGTATATTTACCTGAAAAGAGATTTTGTTGAGATATAGATAAAGTAAAATATTTTTAAAACGCGTTTCCTTCCCTAACACGGTTTATCATAGAGCCTTCGTGGAACACAAAGTACCAAAAAGTTAAAAGAAAACTTTAACCAAAAGATTCTTAATAGCCATTAAACTTTGAGAAAATTTATAGTCGTTGATAAACGAAAATATAAATCTAAAAGAGTATCACTAAACAAACTTTATAAAAGAAACTAATAGAAAATCAACGCACCTTACCCATCTACCATTTTTTGTACCGCTTGATTAATATGTATTCAATCAAGGTCGCAAGATAGTCCAACGTCTCGAGGTAAATAAAATCTGAATATCAATTTTTTTTGAGTTAGTGCAGATTATGCTGAGATATCTGTATTTTATAGTCATTTATGATCTGTTATTTATAAGCCTATGAATATTTCATATTTACTATTTAAATATATTCCTTAAAATCACTTTTTCAAATTATAATGACGTGTAAGACTTATCTCGGAAAAAAGTCTTAGCATAAAAGACAGTACAGAGTTAACCACGAAGTATGATTCACCATTGAGTTTCGTACCCGGACTTCTATATATCGATCATTATCGACAAATCACTGCAACAGGAGATCAAAAATTATTCGAAATCTGCCTTATTCGTTATTTGATTGATGTATTATTTGTCCAGCCCTCCTCTCTCCTTTTCTTAATTATATTATGAGCTAGAAGATATATCTACGAATGTGACTCATCCATCGGCTTTTATTATTTTAGTTTATTATCATCCTATTGCCCCCGAATCTGAAACTATCTCAATTTTATAATCATCTTACGCTCAAGATATTAATGTCAATCCATCCGTCAATCTAGTTGTACAGATGTACGATCCTACGGGTATTTCAATCGTCATCTGTCAGCTAGATGCTCTGACAGAATTCCTAACCACGGTTAATAATATATCTAGATCTCTTGCGATAATTCTGAGCGCGATTCTGAGCACGTCAATATAATGGAGCTATTTAACAGAGGCATGCACTTCCACTTGTCTCTGGAACACTTCAATTCACGTCGTTTCTATTGAAAAAATTCGGTACGCAGATAGGTACTCGGATACTCATTCGCTGGCTGTCTTAAGTTCGCTGAGATTCGCTGGTTTCACTATATATTTGATTTCGCTAAATGCCAAACTAAGATTGTCTTCAGCGCGATGCCACCGCCAGTGCGTATTTATAAAGATTGATTAATTTTCTTACATCCTCGTGTATTCTATCATAATTTCATGTATTTTATCGATTTCTAGTTTATTCCAAGATGTCCAGAGTGAAATCCTGGATTATACGCAGTTCCTTTGTTTCTAGCCTCTCATCGTGATAATAATAAATTAAAAATGCTTCATGAAGATTGTATTTCTTCCTAGGTAGAGCGCCCTTTGCTCTGATTAAAACAATCCATAGTGGCAATACAAACCCATCGTTTTTAAAAGTATGGCATATTATATTATTTCTGGTGTACGCCACTGCTTTTAATGAACACAGAGATTAAGTACCCACAAACATACAGACAGTACAGATTTTCCTTTTTTAGAATTTCCTGTGAAATAATAGACTGTAAGCTCGCTTTTAGATACCACATTGATAATATCATAAACAAAGCGTATAAATACTCGTACCATGTTAAGATTTATAAAAAAATCACTCACTACTTTAAAAATATTCAAAGTCTAAAAATCCTCTATATATCACTAGTAGAAAGTATCTTGGTATATTCATCAGTCATTTAGACACTGTGGTGTTTTTAGGCTGGCCGTCCTGACCCAGGAGGGGGGGGGGGTCGGCATATAAAGAGGTGCACGCACGGGCGCGTCACGTCTACGATAGGTCACGGTAGCTAGTGTCGGTCCACAACGTGTATTTATACAATAATAGAGAATAGTATTTATTACCGCCTCTTCCTTCACTAATCAAACCCCGTATTCCCAAAGTGACAATACACTACAAACACCTTCTATACAACACTTGTTGCAAAAATCGAAAGAGTGCAGAAAATGTTTCTACGCATTTTTTCCTACAGAGCCGGTCAAGACGGAAATAATCTTCACAGCTACTAGGATCATCTTGTATTTTATCAAATGCGCAAACTGTGTACGGATGTGGTGTGTTATCACCAATTTGGAGAGGATGGTAATGTCAGGGGATTGTGGCTGAGAGTATTTATCTCACAAAGTATCTGTACACAAATTTTATCGGAGTAATTTAATTCACACTAATTGTCACTAAAAAAATTCTACACACATTCACACTTATTCACGTCACTATCGAGAGTATTCCGCTCGCAAGTAGGCTCTTAGGTACTTCTTCTCTGACCGATTATAATTCGCTCTGGCCACGCTGAGCCGCCGCGCTGTTTAGCTTCCTATGGTGGACTTGTACGTCGCACTGTCAAAACAATGACCCTGCCCGCGCGCGCAATTGGTGTGTCGAATGTTCTAGACTGTTCGACTACTTTCTCCACATTTCCAGAAGTTTCTTCATATTTCGAGCATTTACAAGAACAGCCCAGTTTATTCCAGATTCGTGTGGACCGTTCGAGAAACATCGACAATGCGCAGTTACTATTGTATTTCCGTGACAATAAAACAAGTTCGACTTTATCACCGGCTTCATCAGTATTTTGTGTAATGTGTCGCGATGGATGGTATGAATGGTAAGCAAATACATTAGTGAGGCGCGCAGATAATGAATTTATAAATACTCAAATTTCATATTCACTGGATTGCATAATGCAAGATTGCGGAGTTCGATTGGAAGGTAACTGTGCGTTATAATTGTGCGCGCTACACGTACGGCGGTCGAGGAGAGAATGCCGAAGGAACGCAGTCGGCTATCGCACCGTTCATGATGTCAATCAATGGACCAGTCACAACAACTTGGTTTATAGTGATAGTTGAGTTCAAAGCAGAGATTTCGTGTTTCCACCAAACAATTAGTAACTGTTACCTACTACAAACCACGTTAATACAACCAATCCTACAGGTATCAATAAGGGGATCACATTGATTACGAATTAGTATGTATAAAGCCCTTTTTACGAAAGTGTCGCCACCTAAATTATCCATTAATATTTTATTGTATCAACTAAAAAAAAACAATAGCGAACTATTTTCTTACATTCAGTTTAATAAATGTTAATATAATTAATAAAAATGAACTTTGTTTTGACCACTTATATATTGAAAAATATTAACATGTTTAAGAGCCCATGGCCCCTTCGTCAGGATACAATTGTATACCTAGAAATTAAAAATCGAAGTATAGATACTCAAAATATAAAAATTATATAGGTATGGGAAATGAATAATAATGAAGTACTTACTAACATTAAAACAAATTTAAAAGATAACTATTTCTAAAAAAGAACTGGTAATTTATAATATTCTATTCACTATTAACGCTTTTTCTTATTTCCGAAATTTCTAATTTATGAAACTGTATATAAAATTTTGTATATAAAATTTATAAACCCTTATAAATATCAAAAGAATGATTCATAGCCAAAACACGGTTATCAAATTCGGAATAATTATTGCTACTTAAACACCTCAAGTGTTCCTTAACTATAAAATCAAAATTTCCGTTTTTCCTATATAAAAATAATCACAATTATTACAAATCAATTTATAAAAACACCCGATTTTTTTAAAAATTATCTTTAGCCGTATTATTTAATATGAATTTTTAAAATTTATTATTCGCATAGAAAACTGGTAAAATGATATTTGGGATTTTTTTTGACTGTTGAATTTGAAATATGATTATTTATAATACAATTTTTCTCCAATTCTTTTCAACATCAAATATTGGAGGGTAAACAAAAGATTTAAAAAAACTTTCACGTACACTTTTTATTTAACATACTATCTATTAATTTTGTATCAAAACCATTATTTAACGCAATCCGAAATAAGTGGTGAAAACAAAGTTCATTTATATTCATTATATTAATGTCACCACAAAATTATTTTGTTCTTTTTGAAGAAGTTAATAAATATTAACTTACTTTTTATTTATGGGTCTAATGCACCCGATGTAGGGTTATCGAACTCTTTAACGTGCACACAAATATAAAACAAGTCTATAGTAACCGTCCCAGGCAGGGCTCACTTTCGTTCTTATTTAAGGTGACTCATTGTTGGTCTGTGTGAAACAGGTATCACGTGACATAAGATTATTTATCTCGCTCGATTCGGGATTGCGTCACTGTGATCCATTTAATTAATACGACTCGATTAAATTTAAGTATAACCAAATAACAGGCAGCACTTATTAACTACCTACCTAGTAACTTTACTTTTATTGTAGTTATATATTATAGTTATATAAATAACGTTTTTATCTCAATTCTATGAATATTAATAATAATAGACTTTTGGTCTACGTATAGAACCGTTCGGCTATTTTTGAGAAAACGGTAGGCAGATGCTTTTTTAACTTTAAAATTTTACAAAAATTGATATTACGTTTAAAGTTTTAAAAATTTCACCTTTTGTTTCGACATTTGAATCATTTTACTTATCTAAAGAGCAAACATAGACAAGTGGAAGATTGTGGATGTGGAGTGGCAAATTCCAAGCTTTCGCAAAGACATGTTTTGTGAAAAACGAAAAAAAATAATCAATACTTGTGACCTAATTAATTTTATTTCATTTTTGTTATCAGGACACTAAACTTTTCTAGAATACATGTTTATAATTATGCTGAACCTTTCCCTAGACTCGATTAGAATTAGAATATTATTTTTAATAGTCTAATTCTAATAAATAAAATCTACGATAATAAATAAAACTGGGTGAGTGTGTCAGATTTAATCAATTTAAAATAGGAAATTAACTAGAAGAGCACAAGTGACTTTGTTTTGCTCAGGTCCTTAATATCTAATAACGATGTCTGCAAAATTTAGTCCAATGAGAGAGAGGACGAGACGCCCCCAGATATTTTCCCAGGATCTTAGAGCATAGCTGAATAAAACCTATATTGTATTCAATACACATTTCGAAGGAAAAAAGCAGCCCAATGTATTGTCAAGTTTTCCTAAGAGTTACTATGTTAAATCTAGAATGGAGGAAATTAATTTATATAATAGATATAATAAAATATATCGAGGGTAGAAAGCCAAAAGGGCGTTAGCGATCATTTCGAACTTTTCAGGAAAGAAAATTAAAGTTCTGTCAATGTTTCTTTTATTACTATATGATTTTCATGTGTTTTAGAAGAACGAATATAGAAATCTTTTAAAAATTAAAGAAACATCGAAAAAATCATATTGGCAGAACTTCTTTCTTTTGTTTTCCTATAAAGTTCGAAATAATCACTAACACCCTTTTGGCTTTCCACCCTCGATATTATTTTTGAAATTCCGTATGCATGCATTCTATACACTCGTAAAGAACAAATAGGATATAATGATGTAGAATGATGAACGTGATCTAACCTAAAATAGATGTAACACATTAGTGACACAGACGGGATGCTGCGAACTCCCCAAGATAGAGATGGTTTCTCTCGGGGGATCGTGGAGACCTGATAGGACACTTAAAAGAAGAAGAAAATTGCAAAACGTTAATAATTTCTTAATAAAAAAAAATAATAATTTCTCTTTGACTTTCGCGCTTTTTGTCTCGGGATGTTGCGATACAGTTGGCGAACGCCTTCGAAGTTCTTCTTATAGGCCACTCTGAAATATGACCAGCATCAGTCATCAGAGCGGGATTGCGTCGCGTCTGTGGTAATCGCCGTGTTCCGCGTGCCCGGCGCGGGTACCTGCCGCCGCCGCCGGCCAGCTGGATTGCCTTGCGCCGAGGAGTGACCAGCGCCTTGCGCAAGACGTTGCTCAAGCGAGTCCACACGCACCGCAGCCATCGAAGGGGACGTATTACAATTTTTACTGCACCGCTTCTGTTTTACCGGAATCTTAATGGTATTTCTTTGTTTTGTCCATGTGCGGTAAAATTGATTTTTGAAATGTAAATTATTAGGTTGAAAACGATGGTGTAATCTTACAACCAGGGCTATACGGTCGTTTGGCTGTAATGGTTTTGACTTTAGATGTCTTTTGAAAATTCAAAAGGATGGCAGAGTTATTTTAAATATGCGATATTAAAAAATGGGCTTAAATAATAATTTTGCATTCAATGTGCGGTGAGCATTTATAATAGATTTGACGACAACTACTATTATATTTTTCTTCCTATATAATTTTCTCTATATGCCTTTGTTTTCAAATCGTGAATGCCGGTAAAATGCTGCAATAATTTAAGAAAATACACAAATTAACCAATTAACTTGATAGCTATCGAGAAACCATCGTTTTCCCGAGAGGTAGGCAGAGAAGATAAGAGAGAAAGAAAGAGAGGAGAAAAGAGAGAATATGGAACTCCACACTCTTCTGTCCCCACACACGACTCTCGTTTTATCGACATAAATTGAAAACATCATTTCACATTCAAACATCTTCGCAAGCGAGCTCGGCGATTGTTGAGGTTCCTAACAGGTATCTACAAGTATAACAGGCATCCTCAAGTATCTGATTAACCCGGTTATGTACTCTCTCATGATCCAATATATACCCTCTCTATCTAGCGCCGTAAACACTTTCGTTATACATCTTTCTTATCATCATTTATTTGCTCAACGTAACCAAACCACTTAAGTGACCCTTTTAATTGTATTCACTGTATGAAGATCAACTTTATAGTCTGTCTAAATTTGTTACGCATGCTATAATATGCTATGCAAATTAGAAATATATTGTGAATAAATTGAAGTGAAATGTTGGAAAATAACAATAGGTTGCAATCGATATTTGAAGTTATGGACGTATTCTTTCACTCCTTAAGGGGGGGGGTAAGGTTAATTCGGTGAAAAAGAGGCATGTTTTCAAGATTTTTTTGGCGATACAGGTAGTGCTAGTTTGTTTATTTAATTTTTATATAATAATACATTATTTTTAAAAATTTTCATTGCAAAATATTTATATTTCAGGGAGTGGCATTGAAACTCCGGAGGCGCCTCGAATAAAAATTGTTTGGCGGTGAACATCGTAACTCGAAACAAAATATCAGAAAAAATCAGAAACAAAAAAATCAAAATGCACTTGTTAAAGAAGATGTTTATCGAGGTAACGCCGTGAAGATTTTATTATCGATTTTCAGTTTTTGGTAGCACTTGGAAGCCAAAACATCGATTTTCGCTAAAAAATCGGCGAATTTGTTACTGTAAAATTAATAATTATTTAAAAAAAGAAAGAAAGAAGCTCACGGCGTTACATGATGAATTACGTGAAGAAGTACTGTGCAAAATTTCAAAACGATCGGATTTTGAGTACAATACAACCAGTAGATTTTGAGTTATGGCGTACACGGACTTCAAAAATGTCAAGTGTCAGAAAAACGCTTTAAAGTTTTGCACAATTTAAAATTCAAAATAAAACTCGACTATTATTTTATACTTATACATAGTCGTCGATGCCAGTTCCATTTAGTAAAGAGTTTCCATCGAGAAGATTTAGAGCATCTTCTTGTCTCAAAACCCTTTCAATACAATAGCGCATCCGGTAATCATCAGGTAAGCGTCCTTCAGATGCCGGAGCAGGTATAGAAAATCAGTCTGAGCATCACTCAAATGTTCATAACTTCGTCAATTTTGCTCCGATGGACTTTTATGACACAATATTTTTGCGATGTTATACATTCATTTAAAAAAAATTAATTACCTTAGCCCCCCTTATGGGATGTTCTCTCATCGTAGAAATGTATTGTGAATAAATGGAAGGGAAATGTTGGAAAATAACAATAGGTTGCAGTCGATATATTGAAGTTATGGAAGACTTCTTTCACTCCTTAAGAAATATTCTCTTATTGCTCCATCGATTGTTGTCTGTACCAGGTATTTTATTTCTCGATAGTTTTTATGATCTATTCGTGCTTTCTTCTCATTATTATTCTTCATTCTATCATTTCTTCTGTTATTGTAGTGACAAATTTTTTGAGCCAAAGTTTCGACCTTAGCAGATAAATCTATCTTCCAATATTTCTACAAAATCATCTCCTCATGACCAAAGATAGGATTATTTTAATTTTAAACAAATCAAAAACTTTCGGATCAGTGTGACTAGAATTCCTGTTGCCATCTAGCTTTAGAGAAACAACGCAATATAAAAGATGGTCGCTTCCAACGACAGAAATAGATGTCTCACTAAAAAGTTTTACGTAAATGGATTAAATTTGTAAAAATCAACAATAGTGCTACATTTTAAATGTGAATCATTCTTACTTCAAGAGAAAGTTTTTGGTTGAAGTTCCGATAGCAGCGATATTTTTCAAACGATAGATTGTTTTTTCTATTTTTTGTTTGTTTGGTCTACTTTCCTTGTGAATCTTTGATCACATCCTGTAACCCAAGCTTCAATACAAATTCATGAAAATTTTCTACACGTTCAAAAAGTAAACTTATCAATTATTTTAATACACAAAAACGATGACAGCGTTCATTAAAAATATTTTAATGTCAGCTTTTGAAGATCTATTTTGACGAGTAAACCAGTCAAGTTATGAACGGAATTTCACATATTTTCGCGTCCAAAGCATTGTTCGTATTCTTCTTAGCCGAGTGCATTGACCCTGAGACCATCTACGTTCTTCTTATTGTTGAATTGTTTTCAATGGTTACAGTTTTCCATGACAAAGGAGCCGCTCCGAAGAAACTGAGTGGTCGTTGGCAGGAAAATTCTTTCGTAAACAAATATTATACATGTGAGTGCCAATGTCCGAAGATGAAAAAAGAATATTTTTGTTATTTTAACAATATTAAAAAAATAAAATATTCGTGTATTCCTAACTTCATAACAATTGAGTTTCTTATGTTAATAACGAAGACTTTGTCAATCACTTCAGATTTTACAAAAATAAGGCTTTAAAATGTTCTCAGATTTTCATCGCCGTTCAGAATCTTGTGTGTAGTTTTCTGGGATATTCTGCCGTGTCTGACCACTCTGGCCAGAGAGGTCAGAATATCGCAGAAAGCTACACACAAGAATGAAGGTTAAAGATTTGGTCTTGGTACATTTATTCAGAATTTTAAAATGTTTTTACTCACTTTCTTTTAACTCGTAGCGTCTGCTTGTCTGCCGAAAAAAATTTGGATCGATTTTTAACCCTTTTTCCGTGATCCAATCGAGCTGAAACTTTACAGGCAGACTTGTGGCGACGATAAAAATGATCTAACAAATTTTCGTTTATTTTTTTAAAATAATTATAGTATAATTTTGGATTTTTCGAAATTTTAACGATTTATATATTGTTTAATTTTCGAACACGACGCGTGGAGTAGGCGCGTAACCTGTTTCAATGAGAAAGGGAGTATCATAAAAACTTGGTTTTTATGGGTTAGTTTTTTAAAAATTAATTCCATACAAATTTTATTCACGTCAGAATTTTACAGAACGAACAAATTGATTATTAGTAGGTATTTGAACATAAAACAACAAAAAAAATGTTTTGTAATTGCCCATTATTTATATCTATTTTCTTGTTACTTTAATGCACCAAAGAGACAGTGAAGTGATTTGTACGAACTCCTCGCCACACCGCACGGGTATCTTTGCTTCGTCTTCGGAGGAAACCGCTTTAGCATTAAGACAATGCCAATCTAGATGGCGAAAGATAGGGCCGCTAGGGTAAACTTTGCTCTTTAAACGGCCCCGGGTTTGCGGTGGGTCCTACTTCACTATCATATCAACAGCTCAATTGTAATGTATTTTCAAAAAAAAAATAAGCGTGCATGAGAAGACGTATAAAAGTGGACGAGGCAAAAGTGATGTGTGTCGTTCTATCCTCTCTGCTTACGAGTGATTGTTGACACGAAATGGCATGGTTGTTGATTTTTATTTCGAAGTTAAACCACGGAAAGAGAACTGTATTTGAGTCAATTCTGTGTTCAGGTAAATTTCGATTAAAAAAACTATCAAAATATTAAAAATTAAAGATGGGTCGTTCTCCCCTTTAGTTTCTGACTATCCCTGGTCTCACGTCTCCTGTTTCTGTTGCCTTTACTGTTATACTTCATTATTCGACCATTTCCATTTTTTCCACTATGCTACGAACAGCTCTACAAGTACAGTCGCACCTTATTGGTTTATTTATTCACGCTATTATATTTATATATTGTCATGCGGTGCGTTTCTAGAATCTCGTGGTAATATATTTCCCACACATGCGCCTAAGCGAGACGGGATATTTTTTAATACATTACGCGACATGGAATATACAAGTAGTGGTTTAATCGAATTTATTGCATACATATGTATGTTTATTTCCTAAATAAAATTCAATCAATACGCAAATATATTTTTTCTCTTATGCGTGCCTTAATGGAAGCGTTTCCTACTATCTCCCTTTACTTGAAAATTACATCTGTACCCCAAGAATAACTTCAGGTAGATACACGTGTGCAAATGTTTATTTACAAATCAATCATAATACTTTCGCTGTCTATCCGTCCGTCCGTCCGTCTGTCTGTCTGTCTGTTTGTCTGTACCCGTAACGTCCGTAACTTCTTACGAATTCATTGCTAAAAAAAAACAAATTAAACGGCCGGAGATGGGGCTTAAACCCCGAGCCAGTAAACCCGAACCGACCGCTATGCGCATTTTGCTACGGTCACCTCTCCGTGGACCGCCAAAAAGATAGTATACATATACAGGGTTATTTGTAAAACATGAATAACCTCGCAGGAATATATTCCTGCCTTGATTATGAGTCGAAAATGTACAAGCAACCATGACCTAATTTCAATAGTATATGGAGATATGCGACAACAAAGTTTGATTTTTTTCAATATTTCTCACTTATTTTTTGTAAAACGTTGGATTATTACAGTAACTAATCTGAAAAATTTATTCCCTTTAATACAAGTCAAATAAAATACTAAAAAACCTTCCAATTCCAATTGGAAAATATTCCAATTGGAATTATTGAAGGGTTTTTTAACATTTTATGTAACTTGTATTGAAAGGAATGAATTTTTCGTAATAATATAAGTCACTGCAATGATACTTCAACGTTTTGTAAAAAATAAGTAAGAAATATTGAAAAAAAAAATGCAAATTTTGATATTGCACAACTCCATAACTATTGATATTACGTTATGGCTGCTCGAAAATTTTTGACTAATAATCAAGACAGGAATGTAGTCCTGCTAATGTTTTCCAAATAACCCTGTAGACCAGGGCTTAGCAAAGACGCGAGCCAATGTTCCGTCATTTTTGGCGGGTTGCAGCTGGTGTATATAATTGGTACGTTAAATTAACAGCCTTATATTGTTTGACTTCGCAAGGTAGGTATCTATTTTGTCATGACACTTTATTTAGGCCTCTGTTTTCAAAGATATCTCCGCGCCGATACAACCGCAAACCAGAACGGTGTCTGAATACTTAATCCGAGACCCAGATTTATTTTGATTTCTCAACCGAATCGTTTTTGCGATCTAATTTTCGATACTTAACTCCTTTGTATATTATTTGGAACGACGCCAGTTCATACTATTATAAATGCCAAATTAAAATCTAAGACTGCTTTTACAAAAAAAAAAATTGAAAACGCAATTCAATTCAACATATTCATCTAAATGTTGGCAAAAGTATAAACGTGGTTCGCACAGTCAACGTCAGAATACTAGAATTTAAAAAAAAAAGATTAAATTCTTCCAGTGTCTTTCTAAGTTAGCCTACCCAACACAGCAAGAGTTGTATAAAATTATATTAATTTGATACGTTTACAAAAAAATTCTTCGTTTACAAAAAATCATTGGTTGGTTCATTACTTGGTTGGTCAACTTGGTTATCTATCACGTTTAAGGGCATCTCAGAACAGGACTACCTAGTGGGTCGAAAACCTGTACCTTATTTGTCTATATTGGCTGTGTAACCTTCTTAAATAACTGAAAAATTACTTATTAAAATTGGATACTTAATTCTACACGCCTTTAAACTTGAATAAATAAAAAACGTTAGTGCGATAACGTATGAGATTATACAGGGTTATTTGGAAAACATTAATAACTTCGCAGGCTTTTATTCCTGCTTTAATTATGAGTCGAAAATGTTGAATGAATTCGTAATCAATATAAGTTACTGTAATGATATTTCAACGATTTGTTAAAAATAAGTCAGATATATTGAAAAAAAAATGCAAACTTAGATGTCTCATATCTTCATAACTATTGATATTAGGTCATGGTTGCTTGAACATTTTCGACTCATAATTAAAGCAGGAATTTGGTCCTGCAATGCTATCAATGTCTTCCAAACAACCCTGTATAATCTCATACGTTATCGCACTGATGTTTTTTGGTTTAAATTTAAAGGCGTGTAGAATTAAGTATCCAATTTTGATTAAGCAGTTTTGCAATTATTTAAGGAAGTTAGTTACACAGCCAATATAGACATATTAGGTATTGGTTTACACGTGTTTACTATAATATAATCTACTTATTCACATCACGTGATTGAGAAAATGACATTCACAATGTTATACAATAGCGCTTGTCATTTGTCGCATTGCATCGGTCAGCGATGTCACTTACAGCGTTTTGCATCTAAAAATGATGTCTCACAGCCTTGAACTGGTTCGCGTTTGGAATTCTAATTCAGAACTTAATAAGCGTAAGCGACCACCGTCATTGCATAGTGAGTAAACGTTATGAAATATTTGTATTAATCAAGTAACAATTTTTCGAATCGATTAAATGCCACTGCCTTCAATTATGAGAATTATTTACTGCAACCGTACACGGTTATCGACTTAAATACTCATTTTATCATGATTAAATAAATAATGCAAGACAATATTATTATTATTGTGCCACGAGATTCTAAGACATTAAAAAAATCACAAAATCGAAGTCTACCGAATAGCAGACTTAAGAAATAACTCGAAAACCCGACACTATGTCGGAAATTTCAAAAAAAAAAATTTTAAAAAAAAAAATAAAAAATAATTTAAAAAAAAAAATATATATATATATATATATATAAATGCATGAGGGCACGCGCCGGGAACACTGTGGACAAGCGAAGGAAGACCATAGAAATATAATCGGCCGACGAAATAAATTACCAGAGTACCTAAAAGTGTGACAAGAGACGGACGGATATTCTGTAAAACTTAATAAAGTGTCCCACAGACAACTCTCTCGATAGTGACAATAAGTGCAAATTACATAATAGCGATTACAATTAAGTTTGTGTCCAGTAACTTTTCGTGCTTAGATAAAACTCTAAAGTATTTCAAGTATTGGTAAAGTAAAAAAAAACTAATTCATTTTAAAATCACGGTACAACACACACATAATATTCCAAACACAAACAACACACCTACATATTTTTAACTACATACTGTTTAATTTAATTGGATTGTCTAATTCAATTTACTTCAAATAAATCAATAACCAGTTCCTTCCCTTTCCAATTGTTACGTGGTCTCATAAGTAAATATTCGCAAATACAGGTTTTCTCGTAGCAGTAGCAAAAACTTCCGGGAGTCTTCTTTGTGCAATTTTCAATAGAAAATATTCTATACAATTTGATCGAAATGTCAATAGTTATGAAGACAAGCAACATCAAAATTTTCATTTTTGTTTCATCATGTTTTGTAAAACGTTAGACAATCAAGTAATTTATATTGACTTTTAAAAATTCATTTGCTTTAATAAAGTCAAATAAAATGATTTAAACCTTAAAAACACATTTTTTGCAAGAATTTTCTCAGTTTATTTTACATATTTTAAAGCGAATAAATTTTAAATATTCAGTATAAGTTACTATTGTGATAGTTTTTTTTCCAGAATCGTTTTACAGAAAATAAGTAAAAAATATTGGAAAAAATGTAAACTTTGATGTCGCTTGTCTCCGCCGACATTTCACAGAAGATGTGAAGATTATTTTCTAAATAATTAAGGATAAATTACAGAAGTCTTACAGAGACGAAGCTATTTATATATGAAAAAAGTGGATGGAAGTTTAGAAAATTTAATATATTGTATCGGCCTCTGCTACAGACATCTGTTTTTATTTTTTCTCATTTACAAGTTTATTTTATTTTTCAAAGTGGAGTTTTTTTAGCAATATTCCTTATTAACGTGTAGGTATATGATATTCTTTAATATTATTAATAATATTTTAATATAATAATTCTAATTATTACATATTTACTAAAATACGTCTGAAAATCAATATTTTTAATTTTTAAGTCCTATCATGCACCAGTATATTATATTTTTAACAATATTTTTATTTTCTTCTTCTTCAAATGTAGCAAATTTATTTTGTGGTAACATAATTATAATTAATATAAATAAACTTTGTTTAAACCACTTATTTATATTAATTATTTTTATTTTCTATTCCAAATTAAGTAAAGAAGATTTTCTAGAAGCTATTAGCTTCCTTTTTAGAATCTTCTCATATATTCGTGGGTTCTATTAATTTCTAATTGTTTCTAAATTATTTTAGACTTGTTCAGTTGTGCAATTACTCGATTGTGTGCAGTTTTTCTCAATGATTTTAGGATCTCCTGACAAAATGTTTGTTTTTTGGAAAGTTTATTCATTTAAACAAATGTGCCAAATCGCATTAGATCAAAATCAGCCAAAACCCCAAATTTCTTTCCAGACAAAATATTTTTTTGGAAATAGTTCTTAAAATTACATTGTCTAATCTACTTTGTAATTAAAATATAAAATGAATTATCTGAACTCCAACAATGTCGTAATTGAAGCTGAGTGCACATGCACCGAATTCGAATCCAGACTCTAAGGTCGACCACACCGTTTCAAATTACCACTTTCCGCACTTAGAACATAACCGTAAAAACCAAATACCTTACAAAACGGGAACCTAACTCAAAACATTGTACAATATCTCCGTATAATTCAAATACGTGCTTAAAACGAAATACATTTTTTACTCTACACCAAAATACCATTTGTGAATTGAATCAAACCACGCATTTGAAAAGGTACAACAAACATTAGCCAGTAACCCCCTGGCACTGGATCAAAATGTGTTGATTTGAAAGCTTTTATATAAATTAGATGCATATAAATGGCTGGGATATTTTTGTGTACAAAATAAATTTATACACTGAACGTTCTATTGCTTGTTGAGGAACCGCTCCATCTTTGACCAGAAACGAGAAATGTTTTGCAATCGTTCATTCCACCGCGCCATGTTCTGAATGTTGTTATTCTCTAAAATCACCTCCGTGCGCGGCGATATACTCTGATTGATGAGTTTCGTCACTCTCCACTTGCTATGAACAAAGTATGGATCGATTATACCAATATTTTTGTAGAAACCAGGTAATTTATAGCTTTTTTTGATCGATTAAATACGGAATTGACTAGCAACTTTTAGTTCCATTGCAATACTTGAGTGAATTTATAATTATTATTATTTTTTTTTAATTTAAATTTCTTTTTTGAAAATAAAAATGTTACATACGTACATTTTACATTGAATATTACATTTTTTATACATGTTTAACTGTCCCCAATAAAGTAATACTTGTGTTTGGGGACAGGAGTATGATACATAAAAGCATGATTATAATGGAACATGGGCAAGTTAATAATGGAACAGTGTAGAGAAATACAAACAATTATATTTGCTTTAATCTCCAAAGTTTGAGTATGAATCTATATCGGGGTTATAATAACAGAAGGCGTAATGTCGGATTTTGATGATTTTCTGTTTTAAATGGGAAGATTTATATATTTTTTGCTCTAAATCCTATCATGACGCATTTTGTTGTAGAATTTCTGGTTTTCAAGTTAATAAAATCATTAAGTTATCTTGATCTTTTTTTCTTCTGACAGAAAGCACTAAGTCATATCATGCTTACTGATGAAGCAATTTTTGTCACTAGATAGTGCAGTAGATGATTATTTAAATGACACTGTTAACAAAATTTAATACTGATCTTCGAAACGCTATTCTCAGTCTCGATGAATAAAACTTAAAATTGTGCTCGTAGGGTAAGATGACAAAAATTACGATGGTGATATTTATTTTTATCCTGTATGTTGTTTATCTAAGATATTATTAATTATTAGTTAGTACATTATCAAAAAACAAAAAAAAACTAAATCGTCCAAAAAATCGAGATTTACAGATTGTTTTTAGATACATACATGGCGTCTTATAGCTAGTAGCGAAAACTACGGAGGAGTTTTTTTTTTTAATTTTGTGAGACACCCTTTATTGATAATATTGTGTAAAAATATTATAAATATTATTTATTAATTGATTCACTTAAAAAGTGATGTTTTTAATATTTCTACGCGTTAAATAATCTATCGAAATAAGGGCCTATTGATAATGTGTTGACGAATGCTTTTCAATGTGCCATATATAAGTTGTTCATAAAATTATTATATTTATTAAGATATTTTTATGGGAAACCTGTACGGAAGTCTTAATAGGGTGGCCCAGGGCTTACGACCTGGACGAGGGCTTAAGTGATAACACTACTCACCACAGCTACCACTAGTCTTATTCACACTCTACCACCTTCTGCGTGTTAATTCAACCGAGGGCTAACATGCACTAATTAGATTAACACGCATGTGAATAGTAGTAGGTACTATGGTTTTGGTGTGTAGTATTCTTTGCATACATACGTGTATACTAGTGCAGTGGTTCTCCTGACGAAGAAACGGGCACGTCTCGAAACCGGTAGTCTAATAGAATACTAAAAAATACAAACTTTATAAAATCACATAGATATATTATAACCTCATCGAGGATCCAACTCGGACCCCCTCGTGTGACGAGCCAGTGTCACTCCCGCTGGACTGGTCAAGGGGAAATCATACGAGGGCAGCATGGCGTAGTGAAACAATACGATTCTATATTATATTATTTATTCTGTTATTGTGTAAGGCGAAGTGTCGTCATAATGAGGGGAATCACATGGCGCGACCTTGGCATTAGAAAATAACAATTCAATATTTCTCCTACATCACGATTGTGACGCTTCCGCCACCGACAACTGCTCGCCACGTGATCAGATGGTGATGACGCAGCATACGTCACAATTACTACTCTTGCCCAAGCAACATAGTCGTGGATTCGCTAATCAGAAATTATCAACAGATATTTGTCACCAAAACTCGCAAAAGCGACATGAACATGTATTGTTCGAGTATTGGACAAAAAATTGTCTGCATGTCAAAATAATAATCTAAATTTAAATTTTATCCCGTTAACCAGTGTCATGTTGACATTTATTTTATTTGAAAAATGACGGAAAATTGGTTCTCAACTTTTCTAAGCCCTAGTATATATTTACAGTATCTTCTTGACGGCCCACGGAGAGGCGGCGGTAGCAACATACGTTAAGCGGCCGTTTCGGGCTTGCCGGCCTGGGGTTCAAGCCCCATCCCGGCCGTTTATTTTGTTTTTTTAGCCGTGAATTCGTACGAAATTGCAGACGTTACACGAAGCCACGAACAGACAAACGGACGGACGGACAGACAACGAAATTAAAATTTACAGTGGATGAAAGATACAAAGAAGAAGATTTGAAAAATATCTGCTCCATATTAATCACGTACAATAATATTTATAAAATTACTTACTTAAATATGATGTATTTAAGTAAGTAGTTTTACATGACATGACAAACATGACCTAATGTGAATAGTAACGGAGATATGCAATAACAAAATTTGCATTTTTTTTTCGATATTACTGATTTATTTTTTGCAAAATGTTGAACAATCGTTACATGAAAAATTCATTAGAAGCGGGCTTAAATGACAACAAAACGTTTACATAGCACAAGCATTTTATTCTTTATTTTTCGTTATTACCTGGGCATTTCGTTCCAAAACAAAAAAAGATCTTGAATTCACGTTTAAAATTCGCTTAACATAAAATAATGGCCTTTGAAATTAAATAAAATAATCCAGGCATTTTGCCGCTGTGTTGACTCGTATATTTAATTCCTTTGATCTCAACCAGAAAACCTTGGCATGAAAAAATTATTCGCTTCTCGATGGAATTTTTTTAATTTCGCTTCGTTAGTTGATCACTTTGATAGACTTATAATCACAGCAAGTTCAAATAATTAATAAAATCAATTAACTGGAAGGCAACATAAGCAAATGTGTAGAGCAGTAGTTCCCAAACAGTGGATCTCAAGCTGATTGCGGGTCGGGAAAACTTAAAAAAATTGAAAATTGTTTTTTTATTTTATTTTTAGAATTGTTCTGGTATAGAATTATTATTGAACATATGAACTTATATACTTATGTATACTTTTAGATTTATTTGATATTGTCCTTGTGTTGTAGCGAAAATGCATATTTTCAAATAAAATTGTAGCATCAGCAATATACATCCTCATAGGTACTTGTATTTATGCTGATTCTGTTTGTATGATGATTAATAAATTAAAATTAAAATTGATTACACTTTCGCTTAGCTATCCAAGATATTTAATAAATTTGCACGCAATTTTAAAAATATTAAAAAGGCCTAAAATATTTTTTTAATTACTTAGGATTTATTGAATAAAAAATATTTATGCTGATGAAGTGAGGTAGGTATCTTGGTACTTCTTTGTTAATTAAATTAACAATTATGTAAATAAAAATAATAAAAATGAAAAAATCATAATCACTCTCTAAAAATAGTTTTCACAGTGCAAGTAAAATTTTTAAATAAATTTTCTTTAGCAGTTCATCCCAAATAAAAAAAAATCGCGCATATACTTATGTCCGCACTGTGTAAGTTATACATAAAAACTAAAATAAAGACATAATTATATACAGGGTGTCCCGTATCTCGATGTCAAGCCGAAATCGGGTGATAGGCCAAGTCATAATAGTTATCAGAAAAATATTTAAAAAAATTAAAAGAACAGTCGGTTAAAACTGGGCAAAGTATTGATTTTGAATACTTGGTTTGGTCAAAAAGTGACATTTTCATCCAAGCTGGAGCATTTGAATTTTGGACAAAAGTTTACAGAAGCATTATTCAGGATTACATAATAATAAAAAAATGAAGAAAAATAAAGATTTGTAGCAACAGGAGTAAAAAGACCAAAACAGGGTGTAGATTTTTTTTGATTTTTTTAAATGCTTATAATTTTTAAAACACATGACTTAGATTTTTTAAAAATTTTTTTTGATAACTATTATAACTTGGCATGTCACCCGATTTCGGCTTGACGTCGAGATACGGGACACCCTGTATAAATGACGATCGATGTGTTAAGTTGTAAAAATTTACATAATCATTGTCGATTATTAAGTTTCATGAATAATTAAAACTTACAGAAATATAACCCCGAATATTTAAAATAATTGGGGCAAGCAAAATGTTTCTTAAAAATCGATAAAAACATTCGTGAACTCGCATTAAACAGAATCTGACAGCTGACAAGAATTCAATATGGCGTCGTTAGTTATGGTATCGCATTTCCGCTACATATTCTGTTGCATGCTGCGTACTCAACTTCCGTTATAATAAAAAAAATATTTTGAATGCGCCAAAAGAAGTACAACTTCAAAAAAATATATTGAACGTTACAAAATATTTTATCACAAGAATTAATTTGTGGACAAATAAAATTGATTCCCACTGAATTTTTACTACATCGCATTGGTACTCTGCGACATTCGTATATACTTCCGTCCGTAGTGTCCGTAACCTCACTTGGATGCTATCATGGCATTTATTTTTTATGAGCAATCGTGATTTGCAATAAATTCAACAACTGCAGGAAAAGAAAGCCTCAAAACATCTCAGCTCTTAAAAATCGTATTAAAACCGCCTATATTAGGTACTTGTTTCTATATCTTCACCGGACTGACCGACCATCATCATACACGCACCACAGCCAAACTCTCATCACTCTTTACACATAGCCCCATATCTTCACCACATACACAGATTACTCACACACTCCACTTAACCACAATCCCATACACCTCACTCCACTTCCCCCTCTCACTCCCACTCCTATCTCTCTATTTTATGTATTTTTTCTCTTCTTTCTCATTAAGGTTTTGCTCTTGTCCTTTCTGGATTACTTTGTATTTTTATTTCTGTTTTGCTTTATGCATATCTTATGCCGTGGATCTCTATAATTGGTCTACCAACTATCCAATACATTATGTCATTATAATAAATTGTACTGTTGAGATTCCTAAAAAAAATAAAATAAAATAAAAAACAAATTAGATGCAGCGGAATTGGTGGACATTTAAGTCAATTCTCACAAAATATGGAAGAAAATGACGATAATAATGTCAAATAATCTACATCATTATAAATTAAAGGTTAGTTAGATGTTCAGATGTTTTTTTTTTTTGGAGGTTGTTTTCATGACGCTCGCCAATCTCTTCACCAGTGGTTCGAGTCCCACTCCAGGTCACCAGCAAGCTAGTCCTATTTTCATAACTCAGCTCTTAGTTTAGTTTGAAAATTGTGCTAATATCTATGCGAAAAGTATTCCGTGTTCGCATCTCTATTTAAAAAAAAGTTAATACAGTAATGTATCGAAACTTTCACCGTATATTTTGACATTCATTTTTCATATCCGTGTACTGAATGCAACCGCGGAACGTACCCTTGCAAAAAAAGAAAAAGTTACAAGAAACCGCGCTATTTTGAAATGCCATCACTCACTTACGTCCGGCCGACGGAAACCATGCAATCAGAATGATGTAACCGTATCATATAGAATATTCCCGATTGTCCCTGGAAAGACATAATTTTTTCTACTTTTTATATTGTTTCTACTTGTTTTACTATCATTTTATTTTTTTCGGTGTTGTATTCTTTGGGATATTTAGGATGTACAAACAATACCGACTCAATATCATTAATAATTATTAAATAGTTTTAAAAATAAGTGTTTTGGAGTTATGTTATGCTCTTTTCCGGAACTGGGGTGTTAAATTGATATATTTGGTGATACATTATTATTATTATAATTAAAATAATATATTTCAATTCAAAGTTAATACTATTTAAACAAAAATGGAATTAAAAAATACTGATTGTATTATTTGTATATATCTACTTCTTTTATTTGATTAATTACACCAACATTTTCAGAAAAACTTTTTCATCGTCAGGGTGCTTTATAGCTGTCAAAGTATCGAAATGAAATGTCTTTTGTTTCTTGTTTTTCTAAATTATTTGAAAAATTATTTTTAATATTATTACTGAAGTTCTCGATTACTCGCAATTATTGGAAAAAATTTTAGAATTGTAATAGTAAACAAAATATTATTAATAATCAATTAAATTTAACTACTACCCCAATTCTAAAAAATTTTCCAATTGCGAGTAATCAAGAACTTCAATAATAATATTTAAAAATAATTTTTCAAATAATTTAGAAAAACAAGAAACAAAAGACATTTCATTCTAATATTTTGACAGATATACAACACACTGACTTTTATTGAGGAGGCCAAGACCCACCAAGGGTTGTAGTGCCAAGAATGATGATGATGATGACAACACACTGACGATGGAAAGGTTTTTCTTAAACATGTTAGTATAATTAATCAAATAAAAGAGGTAGATATATACAAATAATATAATAAATATTTTTTAACATATTTCAATTCAAAGTTAATACTATTTAAACAAAAATTAAATTAAATATTTTCCATTTATTATTCAAATCAAATAAAATTGATTGTATAGAAGTCAACGACAATAAATTATTCGGCTGTAGATGCACTCAAAAATATAAACAAACAGTTGTACTGTATATTGACATTGTGTTTTAGCAAAAGAGCATTTTTCAAATAAATGTGCGGCGACAGCAATAAAATATCCGCGTACATTTATGTTCTGACGTTTGCTTAATTTTACTTCCTATTTTTCACAGAAATACACAATCGATTCAATAGGAAGTTGCTGCATCTAGAAACGTAGCAAAATCTTGTTTTATTTAATTGAATCGTAAGGGCTCGTTACCTACCCAACACTGACATTGAACTAATTGTTGAGTAAGCATCTATGCACATAAGTTACTTTATTCATGGCTATCCATCCAATCAAAATATTTACATAATGTCAACAGACGATTGTATATTTACGTTTAACTTTTAGCTATTCTTATTTTTTTTCTTAATCCTTTGCATTGTAAATAAATTAAATTATTTTTACCGTGTTTATTTTGGTTAGAGTGTGACAAAGCATTTGTATATACTAATTTGCATAATCGGATTGAAAATAGATAACAGGTATGATAATGTTGCTTTAATCCTTGAATCATAAAATGCATTCGTCATTAAATGTCATATCATACGTGTAGCAATCTGAAAAATTTTGGCAAAAGATTAATTGATGTTTTTGGAAAACATGGCTAGACTGTAAGAATGGCTCGAATATAAAGGATATTCAAGGCAAATGTTACATTTGTAAGAGAGATTAACGGAGATGTACAGTTTAACTATATTATCGTATAAATTACGAAATATTCTAAAACATCCATCACACCCACCTCTGGTATAGAAGTATATATAGCTAGAGGTAAATATTTCCCATTTAACTTTAAAATTACCAGTCAACATCGAATCTTAAAGTCAGAAAATTTATGAGTATGTTAACAAAAAAATCTCCACATTTTTTTAACCCTAGAAGGCTTTTGTTATTTTTTAAAAAGTTGTGGCTTTTGATTAGTAGATTTGACTAACAAGTAATTCAGATTTTGAAAATGGCGGCACTTACCAGCGTGACGCAACCGCCCCTCGTGACGTACGTTCTGAGTTGACACGGAGAATTAACGGTTTTAATGGTTTTAGTAGCCACAATAACTCCCGTAGTCCGTATCAGATCACGATGAAACTTTTCTAATAAACTGACCTTGTAAATATCTCGACTAAATTTGTTAGCCAGCCATGTGGTCTCTAAATAGCAGCTATAATTTTTTTTTTAATCTCCTTTAATATTGGACCTTGACAAAAACGTAATTTTAAACACAGGTCTGCCCGATTCTTGTGATTAGTGTCAAAAAATTTTGCTTTGCACATTGCTGATAGTTGATACTAAAATAAAAAAAAATCACCATCATCACCATGTGGCATTTTTGATATCTTATGCTTTTTATAATATATTTATTGTTTTTCCATGTTTATTTTTAATGAAATTAATTTTAATAAATATTATTTTTAATTCCTGCAAGTTTAGCGTTATTTTAAATGTGACAGCTATTTTGGCCTGCTAGGCCATAATAAAACAGTAGATATACCTAGTATAAACGACTTATTTATAAGATTTAAGTTATCCCTTCCCCTATGGATAATTAGATGCTTTAGGTTAAGTCCATGTATACTAAGATTCTTCTTATAATATTTTTTGCATTCATTTTCATATTCTGGCGGTTGTCTTAAAAATTATAGCTGTCAAAATATTCATCCATTGATCCCAATTACGGGTCATTTCTCTACAGTTCTGGATTTCTATGACATATATTATATATAATATATTTAAAGACATTACCTTTCCACCTTATCTGTGACTTTCCTAAGATTCTGTTCTCTATCGTTCAGCAATGATTTCCAAAAAAAAATAAAAGAGCATTGGTTTCTTTAATTAGGAATAATACCGTAAGTTTTTTCCTTTTTCCTTGAAGCCGGCATTTCCGGCCTCAATTGAGTATCCACATAGAATTCAAAGATAGTTCATAAACTGTGAAGATCACTAAAGCAACGAGGATCAAAATGTTAATTTTCAAGGATACAAAATAACAATAAATCTACGCGTAAATCATATTGCGAAAAAATAAAAACAGCATAATATTACTATATTACTTAATATTTGTTGGAGATTTCCAAGCTGTCCTTGTCTACAAGCGCAAGGCAACTTCAACTCGATGTTAATATAAGGAAAATGATACAAAATATTGATTGGTTCACAATACATCAAGTTAAATCTGTTTTTTATATTTTATTGAAGCTTTTGAGACAGCATTCTTGAGGCGTGTTGTTGATTTAAAAGCCCTCTTCTCACATTTACATTGTATTAATAAAAAAAATAAGAAAAAAATATTTATACGTTTTTTAATTGAAGTGATATTTAAATTTTAGTTTAAATAATGTAAAAAGGCTTAGTTCACTATAAGCGCTTTTAAAAAATATTTATTTATTCATAATATATATAAAGGACATTACTTATCTGATTTCAGACAATATTAATGACTTTTTTAAATATCTGTTTGTGATTATTCATTAAAATCAAATTTATAATGATTTTTGTCTATAAAACCCGCTTGAGTTTATACGTTTAACAACCGATTTTGAAAATAATTGTTTTCTTCATTAGGGTAAAAAACCACGTTTTTATCACTGCGTTGAAGAAAACGAAAACGTTCCAAAATCGCATGGTTACTTATTGAAACATATGTTTTATATAAACAAAGTTCATTATAAATTAACAGTTTTCTTTTCGAAAAACCTATTCGTAATTTACGGGATTTTTCCATATGAAATTTACGCACTAATGCAATGTTAAACATTAAATTTTCATATTCTGAAATAAGTAATATTGTTTTTCGGTATCTTGACGTTGTAAGTTTGACAGGTTTGAAATTATTGAATTCAATCAATCAGAAAGCTTTAAAACGTAATCAAACGTTAATTTATTCATAATTTGAGGATAACTTAAAGTTTGTATACGTTTTAGGACTTTCTGATTAATTGAATTCATCAATTTCGAACCTGTCAAACTTAAAACGACAAAATTGACATCATTACAGTGTTATACAATAACTGTTACAGAAATAGCAGTATTTCTTATTTCAGAATACGGCCGAATGTATATGCTAGATAGGTCTAACGGCTGGCTCTCCAACCTTTTTATTTACTTTGAACTCCTAGTTATCATCGCCTACGTAACAGATGACGCGCGATAGTATGATCGCTGCAATATTTATCCTCTTTTCACGTAGCAACTCATCCAACTTTCTCGATAAATCTTGATCAAACACAATCATCCCATTGACGAAATTTCTTATACAACTCGTTGACCAACAGCGCAACCGTCCACGGGGGAACTACGGCAGTCGTTTTCGATTCGTTCGCGACAGGTCCGCGCGACTTTTCCTCGCGAGCTTGTCGACCTGAGGCGTTTGATTGCGTTTCAATTCGCCCAATGTAGGCTTTGCCATCTCGCCGTGCCTCTTGCGACCAATTTGCGAAACGCCTCGAGCCTTGACCGAGTTGGCTTTGCGGGTTGTGTTATGGCGCGTTGTCGCTGGCTCCGCAGTGAGAAAAGCGCCGCGGCTCCAGTCGCAGTGTTCGTGCCAGCTTACAGTGAGCCGGTCCCCAGTGACAGTGAACGGCCAGAAAGTGACGGACCGCGTTCGCAGTGAAACGAAAAGTGAATCCGTTGTTGGATCATAATGATTAGTTTTCACATAACTTGAAGTGACGCAAACATCGTTTTAAGACAAATCGCCATTATTAATATATAATCTACGTTTTTTGTCGAAATAGAAATTCGCAGTGACACAAAGTAGTGAAGTTGTTTTCGAATATTAAATATTTCGCTTTGTTCATTTGTGATTTTTCTGGTTTTTCCCGATTGGATATCACGGAAATAAATTAAATACAGAAGAAATATATTAAGGTATACATTTATTTAATATATAAATTACCGCTTCGACATTTTGTTCCAAAGTTTTATTTTATTCAAGAATAAAAATATTTTACAATAACGACAATAAATTATTTATCCATGGCATTCAATTAATATTTAAAACAATTTGCTGTACAGTGTAAGCAAAATTTATTTGTTGTGCTAAAAAGTTACTTAATTTTTCACGCATTTAACCTAAAAATATACATTTTACTTCTTATTTTTGTGGTAGCTATGACAGTTAGTGTCAGGCTTCGTCTTAATGTCTTTGTGGTTGCCTTGTGAACTTCGAAGTTGCGATTCAAGAAAAAAAAAATTAAATACTGAAAACATACTTCACTTGTATTATCTACTTTACTTGTTTTTCATATACATCTTTTTGAAAAATTACGAATAACCAACATGCACAATTGTGATAATTTTGAAAATATTTTTCTTATTTGTATGTGAATAATTTTGCAGCTTGGTACTGTGCACGTGTTCGATTATTATATGCGAGCTAGGGAGCTAGTCATTCAATTATGTCTGTAGCCTTCTATCTTTAAATTATAAAATATTTCACATTTTACACATACCTATTTCTTAACACGTTAAATCCAAAAATTGCCACTATCTACATTCATTGTCATCTCTAAAGTAGAAAGCAATTAATGCTTAGAATCAGAAAACGAAAGACGATATCTGTTACCTCTTTATTTACTGTCGGTAATCCCGGAAACCAAATTAATTAACTTCTCCAAAATTCTTTCTACATAGATGGCAGCGCTATACCTGTTATATGGATTAATTTTTACGCAATTAATAATTTTGCGATCCCCGGCCATTTGTTTTTTGAAAATATTTTTGTATATATGTTTTAACAGTGGTGTATGTGTAAGGTTAAGTATTTTTTTATATGAAACCTACAATCACGTTTCGCTATAGGAATAGGCAGAGAGGATAGAAAGCCATTCTTACGTACTGACACACCACTTTTAAACTGGTGTAATCTCATGCCCGCTTTTAACAGAGTCGTCCTCGAATATTTGGTTTACGTATTCTTTGAAGGTCTTTGGAAGCCATTATGTTTATTTTCATCGACATACTATTTACGTCCTTAGCTATTGTAATGAACATTTTTATTAATTATTAATTAATCTTTTTTTTTCTTCCAAGTCGAATTTTATTCAGTCTGATGGATCTACCATATTGGTGTAAGAAATTGTGAATAATGTTATTTCAAGAGCAGGGATTAGAAGTAAAAGCGCCACTTTTCACACGACAAAAATACAGGAGGACTTGTTTGAATATTATCATATGGCAAAGAGTTTAAATTCCACAAATCATAAATAATTGATAAGAAATCATTTTTGCTGGTTAAAGAAGCATTTTATTAATAGAATATTAATTCTAAAATCTCCGCAATGATTTTAAAATCAAAACTTTTGATAAAAAGCTCATATTTATCAAAGGATATTTTTAATTATATAATAAATTTTAAATTTCTATTTACACAGTGCAATGTGTGTTTAACGTTCAAGAAAATATTGAAGCAAATTTCAATACATATTTTATTTTATGACATTTTGTTATTTATATTCATACATTCTCTGTTTTATCTACGCGCAGTTTTTTTATCACTGTATTTTTTTTTCATAAAAGCACTAAACTTTATATATATTATTATTAAGTTCTGCAAGTGGGATTTTAAATCTGCAAGGGGAGACTAAATAAAAAAAATTGCAAAGCCTTTATCAAACAATGACTATTATTTGATGGCCTAGCAAGCTGAAACAGCTGTCACATTTAAAATAATGCTTAACTTGCAGTACTTAATAATAATATTTATAAAAATTTATTTTATTTTACATTTCATTAAAAATAAACATGGAGTTCTACAAACTAAACACAGAAACCGTAAATAAAAAATACTGTTTGTAATACATTTTAAAATAAATATATAAAATTAATATAAAATGGACACGTTTAATTATTTGTAGAGATAATTTATTCCGGGTCTGTTCCAAGACGTTTGTAATTAATAAATTAATAAATATATACTCTTGAAAATACAAAATTATTTATTGTCAACCTATTGCGTTGTTTTAACCATTGCTCATCGTTTTTAAATCTTACTTTCACCTAGCTGATGAAATTACACACAGTTCTTAATAAATGTTAGTGATTCTGGTATTTTACAAAGTCATAGTTTTCGCCATTGTTTATTTAATTGATAGTATGAATACACGTAATATGCGATTAATTATTTGTTGCATTTTCGATTATCCATAACATTCATAAGTTTGCCATACTGCATGTTAAGTGCAATAGAAAACATAGTATTATAAAAAGGGTATATCCATATATTTCCATCAAAAATATTTAATTTTATTTATGTGGTTAACCTTGTAAATATGATGACGCGTACAATATTTACGCATATAAACAAACAACTATATGCCTATTACGATAGTAAGTTTATTCAGCAAAAATTTTAATGTTTTCGCGTTTCAACTTCAATGCTTATGTCCGCATACTCATCGATATACCTACTTAATTACAAAGGTATTAGCACGTGTCAACTTTTTTTTTTGATTTCTAAAATAAAGGGAACATTAAATTTTTAATTGATCATGAATTTTTAGAGAATGACGATAATTCTCGCGTATTTAAGTAGAGGGCGTTGTCGTATATATTATTAATGTAATCAGTAGCATTATTTTAGAATAGTGAAAAAGAATTAGAAACATTAGATTAAATTATAAAAAATTACAATGTGTTTTAAAAA